>JAPYZR010004401.1:0-22066 GCA_030522945.1 Trichopria nigra | reverse complement strand
ATTCCCATAATTTAATACATTGTTATTACGAATATAGTAATAATAGTAGATTGGTTTTACTATTTTTGGGTTGCCGCCCACCGAATCTTCCAATCGAGGTTCCCCCTGAGCTACTGGTTAGAGGTTAGGTTAGTATATAAAAGGGGGCAGAGCCCCCCAGCACATAGGCACCTGTTAGCTTCATGTATTATTTTACGAACTTTAAGGATACAGGGAACTATAAATTCCACGTTACTATAGCCTTTTACTCTTTTTATGATGTTTTGTTGTTTTTTCGATATTTCTCAAAAACTATTGATTTTGGCTGGAAAATGCGTAGGACATAAAATGTGTATTTTTATCAGATCTACAACTTTTATTTGAAGAATTTTCCGAAAATTTGAGTATTTTACGAGATAAGTGCAAAAAACCATAAATTTTGGTGGTTTTTTATGGTTTTCACCATGAAAATAAAATTTCCGCCAATTTTCACCATAATTTGCGTAATCAGCGTACCAAAATACGTAAGTATACCAATCTACATCAAAATCGGTTGGAGGACGTTTTCGGAAGTTTATCCAAAAACAAGAGAGAGAAAGAACAGCAGATCGAGTGGGTGACGTCATATAATGAATGAAAAGCATAAAGGATTGGCCGAAATAAATGAGCGAAAGATCGACGGAATACGGTAGGTATATAGTATAGTATAGTGTTAATCGCCACACCCTCTATTGTATAACGTTCATTCGCTAATTCAGACAATGGCGCTGAATAAATAAGCGCGAGATTAACGAGAAACAGGAAACGTCGAAGGGCGATTATCGCCTGCGCCCCCGATTTTAAGAGCGAGAAAGAATGGCCCGGGAATTAGAGGGAAACTGACGGGCTAAAAAAAAAACAAAAACAAAAAACAACAAACTAACTGAAGGGAAAATCGATAGGAATGAGGTAAAATAAAAGAAAAGCCGCCAAGATATAGCTACAGGACAGTAAACACGGAGTTCGTGCGCGGAGGGTAATGCATAACAAATAGGAGCGACACGAAAAGGGAATATCAATAGGAATTGCAACTAATATAAATAAGAAATAAATATAAATAGGAACGGCTAAGAGGCGAAGGTACAGGCGGATCAAGACGAGGAACGATATTGACGACATCATATATATATATATACACAAACTATATATGTATACGGAGTATATCGGTGGGGAAAAGGCGTAAAAAAGTTGTAAGCAGCTTTCAGTTACTCGCTGGGAAATGCGCGATGTACAATTTTTAAAAAAGATACTCGATATTGATATTCCCATGCGTCGTCGTATATACTGTATATATACGGTAATTACGAACTGAGAAGGAATCCAATCCTATAGATAGTCCGTGTCTTTGTGGGCTTATGTGTTTTAGCGTTCGTCAATTTGCTTTGGAAAATTCGTATACGTTTCCATTTCTCGATTTCCTATATAGACTTTTTATTAATACTTGATCGTTTTCTTCCATCATTTGTTGTTTTTTTTAAAATCATTTTTATAATAAATTTCGTTTATTGAATTGGATGTAATGTTTACAATATATGTACTCGCGAATGTAGTAGTAGTAGTAGTAGAAAAATGTACAATCATTCATATACTTCAATCCTGTCAATAATTTACATATTTGTTGATTATTAATGGTTTTCTTATTTTACAATTTACATTTGTAATCTAAAAATTACAAGGAAAAACGTTGCAGTAAAAATTACCGCAGGCTTTTCTGCAGTCGGCATACCAGACAGTTATGTAACGTTTTAATGGAGAGTTGCGAAAGTATTTTCTCGTGAATCTCAACTGCTTTTTTTTTTGGTAAATTTAAAACGATTACAATTAAAAAAGCTCGTTCCATATCTGGATATTTTGAGTTTGTCGAAATTTTACTCTATTTTCGTTGGATTTTTTCCTTAATTCCCTTAATAAAAGTTTTTATAAAAAAAAAAAAAAGATATATATATATACGTATATAAATATATATATTTATTTCATTTCGATTCTTTAATATTTGATTTTAACGCTTGTCTGACTGCGCTATATTTTTGTGCATTTTCGTATATTTCGATAGTCAATAAATACATGATTGAATGAACGAATGAATGAGTGAATCGTATATTTCGGTAATCTACTGTCATAATGATTGAATACTGTGACAGGACTATTTTCCATATTGTCATTACATTCCGTACTTCAAACTTTTATATATTCAAGTAATTTTTACTTTGTCATCGTTAATTCTAGTTTATCGTTACTATTCTTTTCCCTCACACGGTAAAAATTGTCGGGGTACAATTGAATGAATGAATGAATGAGTGATTGAATGAATGTATTAATGATGGCGTGAATGTATGAATGAATGGTTGAATGAATGAATCATGGAGTGAATTAATGAATGAATGATTGAATGAATGAATGGGTAGAAAAAATTGAATATATAAATGAATATATCAATTAATTCACGAATGGACGGACTAATGAATGCATGAATAATTGAATGAACTTGAATGAATGAATGAATGAATGAATGAATGAATGAATGAATGAATGAATGAATGAATGAATGAATGAATGAATGAATGAATGAATGAATGAATGAATGGTTGAATGAATGAATGATGGAGTGAATGTATGAATGAATGGTTGAATGAATGAATCATGGAGTGAAGGAATGAATGATGGAGTGAATGTATGAATGAATGGTTGAATGAATGAATCATGGAGTGAATGAATGAATGAATGAATGAATGAATGAATGAATGACTGAATGATTACGCCAATGAGCGAACATATGAACAGACACATGAATAAATAAATGAATGAATAAATCCGAATATGTAGACAAAAATTGAATGGATAAATGAATATATCAATTAATTCACGAATGGACGGATTGATGAATGAATGAATGAATGAATGAACGATTGATGGAGTGAATGAACGAATGAATGAATGAATGAATGAGTGAATGAATGATTGAATGAATGAATGAATGAATGAGCGAATGAGTGAGTGAATGAATGATGGAGGGAATGAATGATGGAGCGATTGAATGAATTAATGAACCAATGAATGAGTGAATGAATGAATGATTGAATGAATGAATGAATGGATGAATGAATGAATGAATGAATGAATGGATGAATGAATGAATGAATGAATGAATGAATGAATGAATGAATGTATGAATGAATGAATGAAAAACTTGAATTAAAGCAACGCAAACGGCACCAATTCACAAATAAAAAAAAAAAATGAATATACCTATACAAACGAAACGTAAATGATAAACAAACAGAAAATCGTATATTGAATTTTTATAACAAATCTTAATTGAATTTATGGAATTTAATCAATTAATTTATTAAGCTACTTTATTAATTCAATCTTGTATACCGAAGATTATCAAATATAGTAAGGGCGTTTTGACAGTTTATAAAAAAATAAAATAAAAAAAAAAAATAAAATAAAATAAAAAAATATACTTTTGAAATAGAATTTCCTTTGCGAATAAAAAGCGTCTCTTAAACGTCATATGAAAAACGCAGACACACGCACAAGACTACTGACACACACAATAACCGAATGCGCGCATGTATAATTCACATTGTAACGGGGACTACTGACGTAAATTTCTTGGTAATTCATTCGCGCTATACGCAATAATCTTAGAACCGCGCCGCGGCCCGGCAAAAAATTTCAAAAGCAGAGGTGGCGGAAGATGATGAAACGTGACATTTTAATTTTGCAGGGAAGATCGAGAACGCCAACGAGAGAGATTAGGGAATTAGCGCAGAGCAGCTCTCTCCGGTATATATAGCGCCGAGTAGACGGAGACACACAGATATATACAGATATATACAGATATATATACATGCAAAAAAGGAGCAGGAGAGAGTATCCATCCTCCTGGATAAGGACGAGGTTGAGGAGTAGGTGCCGGACGAGATGCCGCCGCCGCCGCGCGCATGAAGAATGGCGGAAGGAGTATAAGGAGCGCTGGCTGGGAAGTGGCAAAGTATGTGAAATAAAGCTCGTAATTAAGCCGGTAATTAGGCGGCCCGGGGTAGTAGTAGACGTGACGCCGGTGATAATTACCGTTTTCCTCGAGAGGGGCGAATTTGTCCCGGCAGAGCAGGACCACTGGTAACCAGCAGCGGGCGTAAAAAGCCACCGCCGAGAAGAGCAGAACTACGACGAGGACCACCAGCAGTAGGGGCTTGCGCCACGATCCGTCCTGTAATCCCAGACTGAATTGCGGCTCTGAAACACAGAAAAAAAAATAAGCAAGACGAAAATTAGCGTCGTCCCGAGGATAAGGCTGCGAGATATATATATAACGATACGTCCCCTTCAAGCCCATCATCCCTCCTGAACGAACTATGTACGTCAAGTTTATCTCAGCTGTTTACAATTACCATACGTCACGTATCTACCGATAACGATGTTTACGTAATAACAGCGTGGAAAGCGGCCCTTTCCCGCCCTAGGACGCAAAACAATGACGTTATCGTTTTGAAACGGTGGTAATTTTGCCGCACGGCGGGTATAAAGAGGTACATTTTTCGCCCGTGATATATAAGAATATTACAAAAATACCATACAGAATATCGCGTTATGCTCGTATTCGTTAAATATTCCGAAAGTATGCCCAGTCGAAATAACAGAAATTATTTCAAATATTCAATTCTGATCCTAGTTTACCTTTGGCTATAAAATTACAAAGTTTTCATGCATGATGTATGCTTTAATATTAACAGAATATTACAAAACGTCTTTTAGAATATCACAATCGTTATATTCCAAAAATATTTTAATGCGGTATATTCTAGCAATATTTTAACTTAGGCTACAAAATTATCAAATTCTCTTCCTTGACACGCGGGCATATTGATAGAATATTACAAAAATGTAAATTACAACATCGAGAGGATTATTATGTTTAAAAAATATTTTGAATGATGTCGAGGAGAATATTTCAAACACTATATTATTGACGGAATATTTTATTTGCTGATTTAAAATTGCATAGTTGTCATTTTTGAAGCGCGAGAATATTAATAGCATATTATCGAGAGAGATTACGTCGTTAAAAATATATTCTGATTTCACGCTAAACGAATTATTTCGAATATTCTGGAAAAATTTTACGTATGAAATTAGTTCATCTTTTCGACCTTGATTCGCGAGAATATTACAAAAAAATGTTACGAATGTCGCGTTGGTCATTTTCCAAAAATATTCTAAAAGACGTTAAAACAAAATATTAAAATTATTATATGCTAGAAATTGTTTTACCCCTATCGGCTACAAAATTACCAACTGAAAGAATATTGCAAAAATGTCACTTAGAATATCGCGAGGGTCATTCTCCGAAAATATTTCGAGCATAGATATTGTTAGACCGAACATTTGTCTTATCCCTGTAATATTTTGGAAATATTTTTTCCTGTTAAATATACGACCTAAGAATATTTTACACTGAATATTACAAGAATAACTCAAAATAACCAGACTGAACTTTTATCGCGGAACGTTAACGCGAACGATTCAAAATAATTTAGCAAAATATTTCATATGGAATATTACACGAATATTTCGATTGTTCTTTCGAAACTGTTCTCATCGTGATGTAATGCGAATATTAAACTAATACGCGATTCGAGTCTTCGTTTAAAAATATTTATACAATCTATCGTTTACAGTTACACCCCGTTACGATCTGTTAACGAGTAATAAAAGTAATAAAAGGAGTAAAATCTTTGAATGAAAGTTTATTTTATGGGTAGTATAGAGTATAGAGCGCACTACGGGTGAATGTATCGGAGCTGCGTTTAGCGTAAAATGTCTTATATACCGGTGTAAACGTAGACGGTGATAAATGTTAACTCGAAGAGGTTCGGAAGCGCACCTAGAGGTTGTTCATAAATTATACGCTCTTCGCTGCACACTTAACGATAGGCAGTTGCAGCACGCGTACCGAATGCCGGTAAGCACGTATACGGCAATATTTACGAATGGCATAATGGCACGAGTCGTTCGACACAACGCGATCATTAATGTGAATTTATATACTATATACGGAAAAATAACCATAAACTATTTGTTGTTCGATTCTTCTGATTTTTTTTTTTACATTTTTTCTAATGATTTTTTTTTATTTCTATTAGTGTCCAAATTAGTCAAAAAAAAAAAAAAAAAAAAAAAATACAATTGTACACTTGACGTATGAAGATTCATCGGAAATGACTGCTATATATATATACATTACCTTGCCGATATATATGTGCGGATAAAGTGATGTCATCGTCGACGCCGTTGCTGACGGCGCACAAGTATTCCCCGTAGTCTTCCAGAGTTATTTCTTCAATTTTCAAATAAGATCCTATAATAAGATCGTTTTCCCTGCAACAAAATGATTAAAATCCATGTCAGTAAATTATATACCCGATTTCATTTTTAAACGATTACAGTCACGCGAGTTATATTGCGGGTCGCGATTCATCGCTATTCGTAGGATATTCCCAAGTGTGAATGGGCCACAAATCATCATTTACCAAAGACGTTAAAAACTACGAATTTACCATCAGTCGGTAAACAAATTACCTTCTTGCTTTTTGCCGACTTGTATCAATGTTATTAAAGTCGATAACGTAATTTCCTAACCTATATTTTATCGACAAAACAGAGAGGAA
The DNA here is from genome assembly GCA_030522945.1 of Trichopria nigra. NCBI lineage: Eukaryota > Metazoa > Arthropoda > Insecta > Hymenoptera > Diapriidae > Trichopria > Trichopria nigra. The sequence goes on along the minus strand of JAPYZR010004401.1, from coordinate 15,371 downwards.
CCAGTTTCAAAGTGCTTCTAAGTCAATCGATGATAATGTCAATTCCCAATCTATACAGAGAAAATTATATCAGTATCTGATCGTCGTTGCTCCGAAATATAACGCGAGATAATGTTTATCTACTGTCGATAAAACAGTTTGCCATTTTCTCGTCAAAGTACAAACACCGTTACAAAAAGTTGTGATTTTCAGTACCATTTTGTAGTACTGAAAAGGTGCCTGCCTAATCGACCGATCGTAATGTTTATTTATCTAGTGTCGATAAAACAGTTTACCATTTTTTTTTCGTCAAAGTATAAAAACAATCATAAAAATATCATTTATAGTAGAATTTTGCATCATAAAATGCACAAAAATGTCATTTTCAGTACATAAAAACGTCCAAGACGCCAAACCGTGCTTATTTACCCCCCGATTGTTAATATCCTTAAAAGTCCGGGACGAATTACTGAAAAATTCAAGAATTGTACCTGCGTAATAATAGCAACCACTCCAAAGAGGCCGGGTAATTTTAATCGGCGAAAGAGACGACGCTCCGGGAATAAATGCCTTAATTGACATCCCGGAAACGCGGCCGTATTTTCCTTTCGTAATTTTGGCATTTCCCGATATAATTCTCGTCTCATTTTTTTTCCTATGTACGCTTCACCTACATTTGTAGCAATCTATGTATATGCGGCAAACATAACAATGGGATAATTTATATCGTGGATGCATGTAATGTGGGTAGAATTATTCATTCGACTGTTTATACACGGGGAATATAATAGTAGGATGGTTGCGAGAAAACGGGGTTGCGATTTGTGTCGGTAAATAATAGGCGCTTCGAGCGTAAAAATTGAATGAATCTTATCGGCGGTATTTCAAGAGTGCACCAACAACCTTAATTGTCTCTTATATGGAATATATTCGCACATGGTCGCTTTATATACCGATAGTTTACAGGGAAACTTCTCTCTCTCTCCCTCTCGGTTTCTTCGAAGCGTCTTGTTACAGAAGCGGCACGCGATCTTATAATTAAGTTTTGACGTTTATTATAGCACGAAGTGCATGGGTTCAATAGTTCCTTGTTAGGCTCTATTTATATATTGGAGCATATTATTATGCTCTCGCGCGTCTCAATTTCAAGCTTTTGTTGTTTCTGAAATTACCAATTTTTCAGTGTATCATCGTCATTATATTGAAACTTGGAAACAATGCTTCGAAACATTGACGTTATACATATTCTGTCAATTGAATATTTCACATTCCTCCGATATTATAGTTCATACAACCTTATAGATCTTTCGGAGCTTCGAAGCTCCTCGAGAAAATAATCAATCTATATTTTAATTGACGACCGTTTATTCGGGTAGTGAGCTTTATTAATTTGCTTTAATAATCTAATAAAGTTCATTAGTTTCGTCTCCTAAAAAATATTTCGTAATACGGAATAATAGTTTTATAGCTTTTCAAATATTACAACATTTCTGTTTTACCGACATTACAAGATATTTAATTTACTAAATTAATTATGCATTTACTTCGTCGATTGTTTTCTTTTTTTTTTCACGTAACGAGCTTCATTGTTAGTTCGTTTAAAAAAAGTCCTTCCCTTAGAATAATTTTTTTAATTTTTAATTTAAATATTTTTTTTGAATGAATTTTTTTTTATAATTTATATTAACTATTTAAATATTTCATATTAACATTCCTGTTTTATCGACCGGTTTTAATGGTACGTATGTTCACAAGGCGTTTTAATTAAAATCTTCGATGAAATTCAACCTGTCAATAGTTAATAAACAATTATCTACACTTTAACTGCTTATTTGTCAGTTTCAAATTTTGTAATTTTAGATTAGGAAAATAAAGTGTCGTAAAAAGTAGAACGGTTACCGACTTAACCTAGAAAGTGCAAATGTACAAATCTAAAATCATCGATTCGTTTACTTTCAAAATTTAAGCAATTCCACACAATAAATAATGACTCCAAATGAAATATATTTTTCGATGAATCAGAAATATTGGAAATAAAATACGGAGATCATCATTTTCTATTTTCAAAATTGCTCTTGAGGTTAGGTTAGGTTTTGTGATTATTTTAACTTTTCACTTATATTGCATAAACTAACAATCGTTTCGTGATTTCATTTTAATCCATTAAATTTATAATGAATTGCATTACAAAGAAGTTAAGTATAATCAATACAAAAATAATTAAATGAATTAATTAAAAAAAAAAGACAAAAGAAAAGGTAATAAACAACAATAATTTACGGGACGTAAACGATTATCCGCAGGAAAAAAGATAATGAATGCGACTAATCACTTTTCGAATTACGCCCGTCATTAACGTTGGAAATGGGAGTGCTGATATATATTAAAGAACACGACAGGACGGAATAAGTGACGAATTTTCGTGGAATTTCAAAACGACGGATAATTAGCCGGGGAAGAGTGCGAAAATAATGATACGTTCAATTACGAAATAAATTGACGATTGCCGTAATTAATCGCAAGAAAATACCCGCGGCAAAATGACTCGCTTTCGCAGGCGCGGTTAACAAAGCGTCGTATATACCGACAAATTATCTCGTTTGCGGAGCGTAAACGCAAAATTACTAAATGGCCGTTGATTAGGATCCCATTGTAACAAGGACATGTATACGGTTCTCGGTTAACTTTGCCGCGCGGTAACGGCCATTCCTTATTGGTCGTTACATTTCCCGATAACGTCTCTCGCGCATTGTCGTCTTGGGCCATTTTGACATCTGTCATTTATTGTGACACTTTTGGAATAGCGCGCATGCGTACTCAACGAATACTTAAAAATACTTGAAAATAATTAAATATGTATGAAAACCGATGTATATATAGTTCTTCGACTTTTGTTTAAGATACCTTTTTTTCTCAATTCTATACCCTTTAAATCGAAAGAATATCGCACAGAATTAAAGAATATAAACATACTGTTTTTGTTATTAATTTATGTCTGCCTTTTATAAATTCCCTTTCTCTTAATTGAAATTAATATTTACTTTTTATAAACTTTTGCCGAGTTTCCTTAACTTTGATTTTTATGGAATGTTATGTATATTCTTAATCAATATTTCTCTTATTATAAAGAGGTTCTCATCAGGTCCGACCAAAAAATCGATTCTTTTTTCTTCTTTTTTTTTTGTAGTAAATTGTAGTAAATGTAGAATATATTTTCTAGTAAATTTTGTAGTAAATTTTGTAGTAAATGTAGAATATATTTCCAAAATCGTTTGTTCGAATATAATTTTGTTTGTTTTTAATTTATGGAACAAAAACGAGATCCACCTATTTTTTTTTTATTTTTTATTTTTTTATTTTAAAGTAGATTTGAGGATTATAGGAGGACCCTACTACAATCAAAATGATATATGGATAATTCTGTTGTTACAGTATTTAAAAGATCGTAAAAATCTTGAAAAAGTACATGTAAAAATTCAAACGTCCGCCATTTTAATAAATTTGGACTTTTATGGATGATTCTAGTACAGGGGCTCCAACTCATATACATTATAAATATTTTTCGATTATTGATTTTTGGTAATTTTTGCAGTTATTAGAGTGGCCAACAGTAAGATACTTTTTTTTTTAGAAGATCACGTTACAAAGGCGTGTCAAACATTATTGTCAAAATATTTTTTTTAAATAACAAAATTTTTTCGTACTTTAGAACATACTAAACGAGTAACAAATAGTACGAGTGTCTAATTTATTTCCCTTTATTAAAATAAAATCAAGAAAATTACGTTGTTTTGGAGCCTTCAGATGAGAGTATTTTAAAACAAATTTTTGGATTTTTCTTTAGTCTGCTACTTTGTGTCTTACTTATTCGTCAATTTTGTTTGTCCATTTCTTTTCAATTTTTTTTTTGTTCATTACTGTTTGGCATTTTTTTTAAATTTCTTTGCCTATTTTTTGTTATCAATTTGTTTTGTCAATTTTTTTTTGTGAATTTTTTTTTGTGAATTTTTGTTTGTAAATATATATATATATATAATTAATGTTGTATGTTAAATACTCTTTATTTATTTTATTTATCAATTGTCCTCAATTTTGGAAAATATCTGTTTTGATCAACTTTAATTGATTTTGTCCGTCATTAGTTTAAATTCATTCAATTGCGGAACTTGGTTAAATTAAATCGTATTATATTACAGCAACGATTGAAACGCATCGATTCGTATTCCTCGGACGTATAACGATAAAAGGCATAAATTTGCGCGCCATCGAAAAAAGCAGCATCCGCCGAACAACTTCATCATCCTGCGTATAACGAAGTACCCACGAAAAATGCTCTTTCTCTCGTCAACGATTGTCAGAATGGAAAATAAATCTTTCCCTCAACAAAGGAAAACGAAAACTGGATTAAAAACGTGTATTTCAATTGTATATAAGGAGAAATCCCTCGTCTATATATATAGTGTCACAGGCCGTACACGCGGGGACAGGCGTCCCGTGGTGGACATTCTAGTCGTGGCTACGACAACGTCGACCATCCAATCTCGGTAATCAATAACGTCAATCACGGGAAATCATGGAATGAATCAATGCCCATGTGTGCAATCGCACGTCAGTTGTATGCTTCTGGATCAGGCACCGATTATCGATCGCTCCTGAACGTTTCGCGACGCTAAAAATCAACTTATTTATTGGCTCTCGCGAAAGTCCAATAAGCGAAAAGGTCGAAAACAAATTTTTAATGCTAGACTACTGGAACGTCGACGTGACGAGTTTTTAATCATTTATTTTATCAATTTTTCGTATCTTAAATTTTACGTCGCAGCTCAACTTTTGACATTTGAAATGAATGAAGGGAATTTAATTATTTTCCAAATATTAATAATAAAATCATTATGTAGTTTTTATAATGAAATTATCGTCAAAGAACGAATAAAAATTCACGGCAATGATGGATATTATCCGATATCATCGTTTTAATGATGATAAAATCAGACATTGATCAACAGCTATAAATTGTACACGACATTTTGAACAATGGGGCATTCGATGATCCAAATCAATGTTATTAAGATTCTTTCATTGATAATGAACAAACGAACGAAAATTAATGATATCCAGGCCTAAAATATTCATTACTTTATTTTGTTTTGTTTTATTTATTTATTAGTTTACGGGTCCATAAAGGACCTTGCAAAGAATGTACAACTAAAAAATTATTACGCATTATATATTTTTATAATTGTACCGATGTCAGGACTACTTGAGTTAAAATATTTTAATTTGATTTGTGGTTCATTGTAATTTTAAAAATATTTGATTTTGAAAGCGAAGTTTTGGGCACGCTGAACGTTGCGTAAAATGGAAAAGTAATAGAATAATTTTTTTTGCTTACTTTACGCGCGAGTTCTTCAGTTTACTCATGCTGCCGACCAAAAAATGTGCAAAGTTTCACTTTACGCACCAAAGAGAAGCTTCGAATACTTTATCAACTATCTTTTCTCTATCATATATTTTACGAACACTTTAATAACGACAATATTTTTTTTTTATTTCTATTTTTATTTTATATCATTTTTTTTTATTCTTGTTTTTTTTTTTATTTATTTTTTATTTATTTTTTTTTATATTTATTTTATTTTTTTTTATTTTTATTTTAATTTATTTTTATTTTTATTTTAATTTATTTTTAATTTTATTTTTATTTATTTTTATTTTTATTTTTATTTTTTTTTAGTTTCATTTTAATTTTTTTTTTTTATTTTTATTTTATTTATTTTATTTGGATTTTTGTTTTTTTTTTTATTTATTTTGTTATTGTTGTGTGTTTTTTTTTTATACAATATTATAATAATTTCATTTTCATCCGTTAAAAACAAATAAGTCATAAAATCCGACAACGTTACCTCGGAAGAAATGAGGGCATATTGCCTGGACGTTGCGCCACGTGTAAACCGGTAGTAATATATGGGCTAAATCGTGGTATTAATCGTCTTTGAATGTCGGCTTTTGAACCCGCACTTTAATGTCGGCCGCAAATTTTGCTTTATTACCTGCCTATTGCGATTATTCACTCGGACGAACATTTAATAATACGAGCATGTAGTCATTGTTACTCGTTTATTGCTGTGAATATATGAGTGTTTGCGAACAACATGCAAATTGTATATCGATCCAATTACGCCAAGTATTCCTGTAAAAAGCTAATTCGTATAGACATTTATGTTTTCGGGGAGTTTTATATTTTTTCTTTACTTCGTTTGCAATTCATTCCAAAAAAATTTGCTGTTATTCTTTTTTTCTTTTTTACTGCCTTTTTTTTGTCTTTTTTCCTTTCTTTTTTTTCTTTTTTTCTTTCTTTTTTTCTTCTTTCCATTCTTTTTTCTTTTCTTTTTCTTTCTTTTTTTCTTTGTATATTTATTTTTTTCTTTGTTTATTTCTTTTTTTCATTTTCCTTTCTTTTTCCTTTCTTGTTTCCCTTTCTTTTTTCTTTTTTTTTTAATATTCAGTTTTATCTGCTTTTTATATTTATTTTTCTGTTTTTTTTTAAATTTTTATTTGTGTTTCATTTTGTTTTATTCTTATTTTTATTAAACAATCTACCGCATTTATCTTCGTTTCCACTTTCATCGCAATCATAGTAAGTAAAACTGACGATATTTTAAAAGGCAATCATCAAGATTTATCACTGTAAAACACAAGCATTGAACGAAGTAAAAAATAACCTAAAATTAAAACATAAACGACTCTTTTTTTTGCCACTTAAGAGAAACACGCCATCTTTGAATAAACGTTATAATTACAAGTAAAAACATTCTGATTCATGTTTTTATAAAGAGATTTATGTTCTTTTCTACATTCGCATCTTACCCCTTCCCGTATTTCCACAAATTACACCCGGTACGTGCCGCAAAAAGGCCAACTTTTCTCCCGCCTTACGTACTGGCACGAAATGCGCACCTTTTCCGCGTAGGTCCGACGATATAATGCCATTCATGTACATGCATAAACCATATCGCGAGGCGAGCCGCCATAGACTATATAGGAAGTCACGTATACACGCGTTAGATCCCCGGATGAATGAAATTTTGCGTCGGGAATTAATTATACGGAAAAGTCGTAATGTTCCGTCGGCGTTGCGGCGGCGGCGGCGGCGCCCGTATACCTTCCGGCGTAATTAAATTAGCTACGCGAAAAATATCGCATCGCCCGCCGAAACGCGATTGCGCTCGCGAGCCGAATTATTTCCTATTTTTTCTTCGTTTCTTTTATTACTCTTCACTCCCTACTGTACGCTGGTGTGGTCATTTGCATTGTTTTACGGTGGTTCCTGTAAATTAATTTTCCGCCGGTGAAGACACGGCACATTCAATTTCAAACGTCACTTTCAGGTTTCCGGTTATGAATGATAACGTAAAGCGTTTTAAGTTGTTAATGTATAGTACGATCATTCGTACTACTACTGCAAAAAAAAAAATTTCAAGTAACGAATGCTAAGTGTTTTTGAGGCTCTTTTCTTTCCTTAGGAAAATCCTTAAGAAAATCTTCAAGTTCCAACTGACGAAACTTTGATAGGAAAAAGTACGTAAAGTAATTGCGTCGCTTTACACGTTATCAATCGTATTCAGTGCGTAAAAGTAACATTTTACGCACTAGTAACGAAAACCACTATAAGTGTTCCATTATACGCATCGAAAACTATGCGTAAAATCGAACTTTACACGCATAATTACAATTAAGTATGTGCCAAGGGCGTAATTATCGATAATCACGAGTTGCTGTAAAGTTTGATACGCGAGCGAAGCGAGTGGAGCAGTCACACTCGTTGAAGATTGATATGTCGCATACGATGCGTTCGTATATTTTGCTGATACAACTGGCGCGAAAGCTCGATTTTTGCGCCCGCAACGTTGAAAAATAATGTTTTTCTTTACAGTTTTACGCGTACAGCGAAATTCGAAAGAAATTAAATGCGACCTATATAAATAGAGTATATAATTAAATATAAAATTTATAATCATCATATTTTTTTTCCTGGTCCCCTATTCCAATTTCAAGGCGGGAAAAGGGGTTAAACCTCGCCCGCGGGGCCCCCCCCTTTCTCCGGCCCGGGCGTTCTAACCGAGGCCCCCCCCCCCCCCCCCAACACCTCTTTTCGTTATGCACTGAATTATCAGTTTCCAGTAATTCAACGCGGAATGAGCGACAACGTCGCCGATATAAAAGAAGCGTTAATTAAAAAAGCGTCAGAGCAATTTTTGCGGCCACCGGGTCGGCGGCGAATTGACGTTTGGCCCTGAATCAAAAAAACACGCCACTGCATAAAAGCGCTCGCCCGTCATAATATTTGATCTCTTATAGTTTATTGATTGAAATAACCGATAGCTATAGTGCTATTCTAGCATCAGGCCGATGCACGCCGATGTTTCGCGACCAATTCCTGGGCTTCGCGATGTTTGCACTATGGAGGTGAATCATCAAGCTACCCCCCCCCCCCCCTCCCACCCCTCCTGCACTCCCCTCGTGCACCGGAAACGAGACAATGCCTCCAGTGCAGCTCCTTCCTGCACCGACTCCGGAGCATTATATATACACGCACTCGAGTTGCCTCGGTGCCTTCGGAATAATTATACACCGCATTGTACCCGGTAAAACGAGAACGCGCGCGCGCGCACCAACACTCCATCAACTCGTAAACTTGAATCAGGATTGTCGCGCCCTCGAGAAAATCATATACTTTTCGCGCTGTCGCATTTGCGCCTGTGGTTTTCGTGCCGCGGCAATTACCACACGAAACTCAACACATCACCTGCGATTGTGCACTGTTTATCGTAAATCGTCGGTAAAAATCCCACGAAATTCCGATTGTAATGGCGAATGTTCCGCGTGAAAGTAGCGGAAAGTTTCACCGATAGCGAGAAACGCGCCATCCATCGGGTATAGGGGGGCGCCATCTATTATCAGTCGGATTTTTTATTAATTGAAAGATTTCGTTGCTAGCGAGAATCGCGCCATCTACGAATGGGAAATCCAACCGCAAAATTGTGCTCCCGTAGATTAAACTTAAAAAATTGTAAAAAAAAAATGTTAACATTCATCGCTTGCGAAAAGAGTGGATGATTGTCCATGGGAGAGCAGTGCGGCTAATTGCCTAGTTATACCTGAGTATATAGTGGAAAAATGTCAAGTACGCCGCGAACGATTACCGTTATGCCATTGTTATTTCCATAATTGTGACAATTACAATTACGCGCAACCGATGCAATTGTTGGAGCACATGAGAAGGATGCGCTCTCTATTGTCAGGATTCTTCGCGAATAATGGATACGAGGAATAATCGCGGTATTTATTATCATTATACGGCTAGAATGACGTATAGGGGTGTTTCGTTATTACACGACTTCAATTGTGCGAAACGAATAACCGCCAAGACACCCGCTGTAACGAGACGAATTACCAAAGGGACATTGACCCACTCTGATGGCGTCTATCATAAATACATCCTATTGTCAATGATGCATCATCCTTCCAGTTTTTCGAAGCGTAATTTCCGATTTGTCACCGTCAAGTTGCATTCGTCAGTTGTTGGGCGATCCACGTTGCAAACTGCACTATAATGATCATCCACCAATATACATCCGTGCCCAATTTCGCCGCTATATATTAGGAATATTCCGGTCAGCGTTATCGCGAAACTCCTCGAGCTAGCTCAATGTTAAGGAATTTTCCGGTATAGGGGAACGCGCGTTCCGTCGAATTACGGCTTTTGCGATTATTCGAAAACCTATTACGGCGGGACTGAACTCGCTCGGAGAGAAGAGTGGCCAGTTATTTAGGTATTACGTTCGTTGCAGATGCGTCCATTGAAATAACTGGCTCACCTATACCGCTTTTCGTAATTGCCGGACTTCCGTAAATAGCTTCACACAGTCCGTAATACTCCGGATGATCGGCTTTATACCGCGCGGTTTTGTGGTTGCGATTTTCAAGTGGGGATTGCGACCCCGATATCGCGGCACCACCAAAAGATTATTGGCTCATCGTCATCATCTTCGGGCGATAATTCGGCCCAATTGACCGGAACGGTTCGAGCGATAATTATCGCTGCTGATACCTGCTGCTCTTCTAATCGATTTGTAAACTGACCATTTCAAAACGGCTTTCGATAAATCCATTTAGGATGCTTACATTGGAAGGGCGTCGAGGAGGTACATTAAGGTGGTGATGCAAAAACCGCGGATACTCGATGTAAAAATGAACGGTAATTTTTAAACAATCTTCAATAATGTGGATGTTGTTGGATGATCCTGGTGGAGGACGAATTAATGCGGAGACTCTGCTAATTTCAGTTTCTAGTTTCCCGGATTTCTTCATCCCCGTGGAGATTCATCGAGTCGAAGATTATTCTACTCGACCGCATGAAGCAAACTGCAGTTTGAGAAACTACAACCCCTTCGAGCAACGGTAATGCTCCTGGTCTAATGTATCAAACGTCATGGCGAAAGTTGTACTTCAACCACGTCAAACGTCGCACGGTGCAAGGATCAGTCGCTAGAAAGGGAATTCCGTCTCTGGACCACCAAACGTTTTATGAGTTTCATTTTTCCACATAAGTCTAAAAATTTTAATTTCTTATTCGGCATTTGCATGGTGGGAACAGGTTCTAGAAGACGGAGAGAGACGGCTAGTAGGCTGGGATTGACGAGAGGATTTGATCCCCAGTTCTAGTATTCTTCGAGTAGGGGATGTGGAAATGCCCTCTATTTTTAGTTGGATATCATGACAATGGTATAAACATTCGACACCAATGTAAAAGATCGCCAGCAAGGAAAAATACAAAATGAAACCTCTTTGGAACTCTGAGCGTTCCAGCAATTTTAGCTGGTTGAAAGAGTCGCACTGAGGGAATGGAAAAAATCGGGGATCGTTCGAGAGAAAAAAAAAAGAATGATTCGTTTAAAGCTGCACCATCCCTGCTGCTCACGTACGGAACACAGTCGGTAACACACCGACAATTCAGTTAGCGACGAGAGCATAGGACGAGTCGCTTCGCTTCATATTGATGCCCTCGCGACAAAAGGGTAGATGCTGTCACGCGAACGCGTATAGAAGTGCGGCAGACTCGAGGGCAAAACGGGTCTCCCGTTTCTGCTTCGATGGAATTTCGCATGCGAGCTCATTTAGTGAGACGGGATCCCGAGGGAACTGAAGGGGAATCCTAGGCATTCCTGAATAGAGAGACGAAAACGAAAGCGGCTACAGAAACGCTTTGCCCAGGCTGCAGAGGCGCCTCGTCCTCCCCCGTGCCTCCTCCACCACTTCCCCGCCACCTTTCATCCTCGTCATTCGAACTATTCCCTCAAGTCTCGTGACGCGACGTTACAATTAATGGAGTCTGTAAAACGGGAACGACTTTCGTGACCGCGACACAATTGCGACGTTTTTCTATACCCATTCCCCTCCTCGAGCATTTCTCCTTCCTTTAAATTTCTTCTTTCTTCTTTTTCGCGAATACCTTTTTGAAATACCGATCGATATCGTACCGATCAATGCTTTCCAAAGTGCTAACTCGATTATGGAATTCGGGAGTATTGCATTGGATCGATTTGCGAAAAGAAGGAGCAGCGTGTATTCTAGATGCAACCGCAAATATCCTGAGGCTCGGTGGGAATTGAATTACTCAGCTGAGCTCGGTGTCTATTTCCAAACGAATGATGCAATTGTAATGGGAGTCTGATACTGTTCATGTCTAGGCTAATTTCGTCTTACGAGGATCGTCCAGAGATCAGAGCACCATTAACAGAAACAAAGACACTGACGACCTCTCGTTAGTTTATTTTTTTTTTTAAGGATGAAGGTATATCTTGGTATTCGTGGCTCTCGTAACAACCATCATCTAGGATGCATCATGGATTTAACAAAGGTTTGCTCGGTAGAAGATGGAGGAGCGTCCATTAATGAAGGGGTGATTCTTTCCTTCATCATAAAGCTCTTCTTTTCCATGCTGTGAACTTTGCATCACAGAATGAAGGGATTTGTTTTTATCAAATGAATGAATAAAACTTAATTTTGTTAAGACAACAAATAAACAATAGCTACGATTCTCTCTGCCCATGTCGGAATTAAAGAAGAAAAATCACGTTAACAAATTTCATATTCCCGTGCCGTATTATGAGCGAGCGAGCAGGAAGCAAGCTCGAAAAATGCAAAATTCAATACGGTAGTCCGGAAATCCCCGCTGCGCCCCAGCGCAGCAAGAGCTCAACCTCACTTTAATATTACACAAGGATACGATGCTTATTTTACCCTTTTTGCTTTATCGCTCGGTAAATCGTATGTAACGCGGCCGATGTTTTTCAGCGCATTCCCTTTCATTCATACGTCCCTGATCCGAAGCACTTTTAATTGAATTCCTCGTGAAATAGGATCGATGAAAATTTATTTAATTATCGTTCCGATTTTCATCGCGTCGATCGCCCTTTGATGTCCGTTTTTTGAAATAAAGCTGATACACCCACTTTCCTTAATGCTTTTTTAACGACATTCGAAGCTTCGAATTTACCAATAAGCACCTCTCTCCAATAACAAGTCTCGTCGTTCTCTTCAAATGTCCCGTGAATTAAAATTCATCTTTAAAACCCCAGGGATCGAGAACGTTCGCGACTTCTAAAAGGACAGGATATTAAAAGATCTTTCGATCCCCTCCCCTCCCCCATACCCACCCTACGCAGCCTCGGACGTTTTCATTCGTCCAGATCCGAATGGAGAGTATACCGAGAAAAACACAGCGAAAAAATAACTGGATGGTTCGAATCTCGAGGGAATTAAAAAATGCGATCGAGCTCTCGAAGTGGATTGAGAGGCGAGCTTATATACTCGATAATAATAAAAAAAATGATCGAATCTGCACTAATAATAGCCTTAATGCACTTTGTTTAATTTCATTGTACTTGTATACTTTGGCGTCTTGTGTACGCCGAGGTTCGGTCTATAGCTATCCGTTACAAAGGTGCTACGCACTCTAGGAGGAGTCGACGTGAAAGGGTCTAACCCTACATTGCATTATTCAATGAAATTATTAAAAGTGATTAAATTACATTAAAGTTCGCTCAAAATGTGATTATAATTTAAATTACATTAAAATTACCCGAATTCTTGGGTCTTTCCATGACGTAACTATTTATTAATTTACGGCCATCAGGTTTTCGTCCTTTAACCTTTCGAGGACGGGAAACCCTTATGGGGGGAACGCATGTTCGACTTTACCCATGCGATAGTTTTAACGTGTTAGATACCCTTTCTCATGGATTTTCCGCAAAAGACCAAGAGTCCCAAATCCCCATCCTGCAAAGGTTAAATATAAGACGACGAGTAAAAAAAAATCCAACGTATGGTATAAAATGCACGGTGTAGCGATGAATACAGTTAGAACCCAGCTATTTCGAATAGAATAGGGAAAGAGAAGATTGGATGTTAAAAACCGCGCGATAAGAAAATGTGACCAAGTCTTACTTGTTTTACGCTGATAAAACTCGTTTAATCGGTACAAATAAAAACATGAATATGACAACGTCCATTCCTTTCCATTGCGTATACTCACAATGAAAATAGATGATGTAGAAAATAGTCAAAGATACCAAATTACCTGGAAAAAAAAATAACACCAAGAAAGTAGTCGACATTCGATCGCTTTGGAGGACGTAAATGTTAAACAAACGGAAGGGAAGACCAAGTCACGGGAGTTAAAGCGCCTAGGAATAAGAGAAATGGAAACGAACGTCAAAGATAAAGATAGATGAATATTAAGGAGGAGGGAGACAGTTTTTCCTTACGAGGATAGCCGAGCAAGGCCGAGGGCCACCCGACCAGCCGTGAAATCGCGTTTCCGTCGGTCCAACAAATCCTTTCTGTCCCCGAGATCCCGTCGTTCCTTGCACCTCCCCCCAAACCCCACACCCCCACATCCCCCACATCCCCAGTCGCGGGAAACGAGTCTTGCCGAGTCGCGATAGCGCACGCTGATCCCGAAAACTCGAAACTCGTGACGCGCCCCCGGGCGTAATGCATTCAGAGCATTTACTACCGCTTCCGCATTTCCTTTTTACGCCCTCCCTCGTGTCGTTGGGATTTTCGTAATTTGCCCCGATTTCCGCAAGACCCATAATGGAACGATGTTTTTCCAACAATCGTTTGGATCATGAAGATCGCACGGGCTTAAACGTTTAGAGGTTACGTTCCAGCGATGTCCCTCGTCATAATACCCCTCCCCGCCCCTCCAGCTTGCTCTCTAAGTTTATTCAAATTGAGAAGTATGAAACGTTTAATCGTGTATTTCTTCTCCCGATCTGATATAGGATAAAGTAACCCATTCCCCAGTGCGTAACTATCTAATAATGATAAACAATGATAAGTTTAATTTCCATAAATCTGTGTATAAAAAAAGGGAATTGTCAGGATAAACTCATAGATATGCAAAGACGAAATAATAGCTTTTATTATTTGAAAATTTGTATATAGAGGTTTTAAGGGTCGCTGTCAATTTTTCAACATTCAAAATGGCGGCTCCAATATGGCAGATCACAGTTTTAAAAAGTGTTTCGTGGTTTCAAAACAGTGAATGCAAAATTTCTAAAAAAAATTTTTTTTTTAAATTATCGTCTTCCATATTAGCCTTGCCATTTTGAATTTTGTAATTTCCAACGAATTCAAATGAAAGGGTTATTAAAGCGATACAAAATTAGTGCAAAGTAATGAAACCAGATCCGATTCGTCAATTTGAATGGTCAACGTTGGAAGTCGACCAATTGGAAGTCAGATAGACACTCGACGATTGGACAGTCTCAATCGCTCGTAATTCAAATTCTATTGGTCGGATTAAATTTCGGTTATTACATTTTATACATTTCCGTAATGTTTAGTCTCATAAACGAGCATCTTTCGAATGGTTATTTTATCATGCCTTTCTTTGTGTTTTTCCAATTTCACTCGATGTTTTTGAAAATTACATTTTTGGATTACAGGTGAATTGATTCTTTCAAAAATGTATTTTTCACCACTGTAGGCGCAAAATGCCATCTTTAGTCTTTGGTTTCGGGGCACAATAGACGATTTTATGTACGCGCAAAATGAAAAAGCTGTATGGTTTAACATTTTAAACGAATTAATAAAATTTCGGAATAGTTTAAATTGGGGATTCGAAGCACGCCGATTCTACTCCGATTTGCGCCTACCGCGAAAATGGTATTTTGCGTCCTAGTTACGAAAAATACTATTTCTACTATTATATTGTAAAGAGAATATATATATATATATATATATATATATATATATATATATGGAATACCGTCAGTTCCAGGTCCAAAAATGGCACATTACCGATAGTTCCAGGACAAGTG
>JAPYZR010004400.1:0-12345 GCA_030522945.1 Trichopria nigra | reverse complement strand
CCCAAACTTTGAAAAAAAGTTTCAATCTTTTTTTATTTATATTTTTATTGTTGAAAAGCTCTGTCGGTAACTGTTCTACTTTAGAACCACCTTAAAGTGCCGGGATACGCCTTAACCTTAAAAAAGGAGTTTCAAAGTTTTTACCGGATTCGTAATAAACGACACCAAAAACTCAAGAGTAATACATTAGATATGAAAAATATATGAAAGAACATATATATTTAATTTTTAAAAAATAATATGAAAGTACGTTTCATACACGAAGATGATGAAATTCGAAACATTATACAATATTTGCGCCTTGCACGGTTGCATGCACTTGACAGTATTAAAAAAAAAAAAAAAAAACTAAAAAAACACCACGTGATGATTTCATGCCTTGTTTGACCAAAGATCATTTCTATGTTTGCGTTCTTATACGTTTGACCAAGTCATTATATATACACGTGTTTTCGTATCGGCGTATTATTTGCCCAATCTAGATTAACCTAACCGAAAAAAATAAAGAGCGGGTGAATGTCAAAAGAGTATACTTTCGATTAATTGTGTGCTTTTCTCTACGAAGGACGCGATATTATTATGACGAGTGTTTTGAGTCGCAAACTCCGTTAGCATACCAGTCGTCGAGGAAATGACAATGCGATCGTCGAAAGATAAGAGAGTAGTAGCGCAAACGCGAAGGTTAATAGCGTTCATCATCAATTCGTAACCCGTTGGATGATTTATTATTTTCACATTTTCTCATCTTTCATTCGCTCCGATTTCTTATTTATTGTTTAACGAAATAAAAGTAAATGATAGATTAACGATAAGTTTTGTTTTGATTATTATTAATAATTCATTTGTTTCATTGACTTTTTTAAATTTTAATTTCATCATTCAACCTGTAGATGGCGTTAAAGACATCCTGTTAGTATCGAATTACTGAAATATATATAAAATGAAGAATCGACATAAAAAAGGCAGATTTTGAAATGAAGTTTGGTTTTTTCATCAAGGAGTTGAAAAATCAAAAAAATAAAGAAATGAATTTTTCAAAATTTTATAATGTATACATTAAATAGCAATAATAGTATCCCGAATTATTAGAAAAACGTCATCCGGCATTGCAGGGTTCGAGGGTAAGTCGTGTAGGTCGTGTATTTACAACGATGCACTTCACCAGATGGAGAGAGAGAGAGAGAACATTGCCGTTAATAAAATATGTGGCGGCTGTATCGATTGAGCTCGACGCACGTGAAAAAAGCATAAATAATCGCAAACCGTGGAGCGAATGTCCGCGACAATAATGTCAGGCAATAAAGCACACCTAGAAAACAAAAGCGGACTTTACTCACGGGACGGCCAAGTATATATTCGAAAAGTACACTCGGAGTACTTTTTTAACAAGCGGATTTCTTTAGGCGATGATTGATTCGCGCGCTGCAAAATACGCGAACATCCGGTATATAGTATTACAAGTCCCCCCCTCCTCTGTTACGTAAATTGTATCACCGCTTATGTAACGATTTTCCGATCTGGAACCGTTAATGCGGTAATTAAATTTGTATTTTTCGATTCGCTTTTCCTTTTTGTACGTCGTGACGGGGCTATATGGGGAATGAAAATCATGGAATAGATCAAACTCCGTACGTATTATTTTTATCCTGTCAACCTATATACGACACCAGCTGATCTATTTATATGGTGGATATAGGTTAGAAAAAAGGCGATACTGTTGGAAGCTCGCGTAGGAAGACAAATAGAATGAGATGGAAGGGGTACAGTTTCCGAAGGTACACGATAACGCCCGAACGTCGAATCGGTATATAAATTGTACTCTTTAAACTTAATTTAATTATAAACAATTGAGGTTGAAGATGGTGAAATTTAAATTCATCATGTTATATATGCACTTCGGAACTGTTCGCGGGCAGTCGATTCCATTCGGAGGATCTCATTCTGCGGTTACTATTTGACTTCCTGCGTCAATATATACAAAATACAATATGACGATCAACATTTTTTTTTTATTTTTTGGGGTGAAAGCAAACATATATACCCTAATACCCGTAATAAAAAACGTATTTTCCATAGTACAACTAAAGCCCCGGGTCTTATAAATAGAAAAATAAGTATCGATGATGAAAAATGATCCACGGCATACATGTTCTCGTTTATGCGCAATTAGCCAGGTTTGTTACCGCACACTAAAAGTGGGTCCACCCATCTGTGTATATACCTTTAAATCCTGATCGGTTTAGTGGATTCAGAGAAGCTGAGAAACATGTGTAACATAATAGGTCATCCCCCTTTTGGGGATGCAGTCCGGAATTTTATGATTTTTGAATATTTATGATTTTAGGGGGGGATTACGGAGCCCCAGACGGGCTTTGAGTTTTGTTTCGTTTCTCTTGTCGCTACTGCTGGTATTTTAGAGATGGGCATTCTATAGCTCAATGAATGTACAGGCGGGCAAAAATTGTTTGTAAAATTCATATACATATACGATAGTAATATATATATATATATATATATCGCATGCAATTTGTAAAACCTGAATATTTGTGACTTTGATATTGCGGAATGTGATTTTCCCATACAAGTGTCAACATAACCTATATTTTATGTGTCTACATGTATAATAAAACAAAACAAATCTTTTAAGATCGATATTGAGATTGTGCGCTGTTTTTGAGTACATATTGAGTAACATTCCGGTATATTTGTTTTTAATATAACGTTGTTTTCCCGGAAAGCTAGCACCCACCATCAGTGGAAATTTATTTCCGGTCAATGATGACGGCATGCATCAATATTGTAGTAAGGAATTAACACATAATGCTCGTCGTGAACTTCACATTTTTTAAAGTAGAAATTTCCGTCTCGCCTTGACATCGCATATTTTTCCAGAAGGTTTTATGGAATTTTTGACAATTCCTACATTTTATTCTGGCAAACCGTTTACGTATCGTGATGGCTCTTTCCGAAAATATGTGTAAAATATTTAAGGAAAAGAAAGGAAAAGAAATTTAAATCGTAGAAATTATAAAATGCTGATAAGTGATTGGTTTGTAATAGGGAGAGAGAGAGAGAGAGAGAGATTAAAATAGAGTAATGACAGCAAGGACTTCGCGATAAATTATTATCAAATTCAATAAATTTGATAAATATAACTCATAATATGTTAACATACAATAAGATAAGTGATAAATGATGTGTAACAGCAATTTTATAAAAAGCGACATGTCATTGTTTTGATATATTTGACCCAATTTTACACAAGGATTTTTCATATTATAAAGATATTTTATACACCTTATCACTGTGATAATATGTAAATATGTATACATCATAGTAAAGTGAACCTCGTTTTAAGTGTTTTTTCCAAATGAGTTACTCCACATATAATATCAGTTTTTTTTTAAACCAAATTTTTGAAATTCTATCTTCGTGACATCGTAATGGTTACAATTGTTATAGTAACGTAATTATGAATATTATATATATATATATATATATATATATATATATATATATATATATATATATATACATACATATTCAAATATCGAATTTCGACTGCATTTGGGTATAGTGTCTGTCAGTTTTATTTGGATCGCTTCCTAACTCGACACAGCACGTTATGATTTTATTTTGAAGTAGCACTTTATTTCAATATTGAGTTGTGACGTATTTGGTATCACGATTCTCTGCGTATAGGAGAATAGTAGATTTAGTTACTAGTGAGGGAAATGCAATTTCCTGAATGAATAATAAATGACATTTTTTTAATATATGTTGTGCGGGAACTGCAAGGATTGGAAAACGGGAAAATTCGATGGGATAAAAATGAATATATTTTATTCAATATTCGAAAAAGGAATAAAAGGCCGTTTCGTTTGCTGATGGCCTCGTTGTGTTACTTTCAACAAATGAGCTTTCGAGAAAGTTTATTAATGGTATATAACATTTCTGTTATTTCGGTATAATTCGTGTATATAAAAAATGTAACTGTAATACATACAGTTAATGTTACTCATAATCTTTATTATACCTTGCATTTCAAGGATATCTTGTTTTTTTTTAATAAAAGTTTTGAAGCAATTTTTAAGTTTACAAGCAAATATGTTTTTATCAAAGAAAAATGGTTGAATGTCTGTTTTTCAATAAAAAAAGGACTGATATTTAATTATGACGTTATGAAATTTAAAAAATGTTAAGCTATCGAAAAGCTTTTTTATAAGCTTGTTGAGCTTGTTTGTGTTATAAAAAAGCAAAAAAAATTAAACATTTTTTTTTTTTTTTTTAAAGTTATTTACTTACTATTTTGTTCGTCACTTTTAAAATTAATGTTATGGATTTATTTTGTTTATTTATCTATTTATATTATTTATTTATCTATTTATTTCGTTTTATTTTTATTTTTTATTTATTTATTTATTTTGATTGAATTTTTATTTACATAACGTTAAAAGTATATCAACTTCATTTCGTTGTTTACTAAAATAAAAACAGTTAAAACTTTCCTGTATTATATATTTTACTTATCTTTTCTAAATGACTAAGGTCTATTGTTCTGAGTCATTAGTGCTCGAATTTAATCAATTAATTGTTTGATAATTGGGATTATTTTCAGGATAACTTTTTATGGATTTGATTAAAGTTCGCACGTGCGCAAAGCAACAATGATATTGAAAATTCTATTGTAATGAATAGTGTATCTTTGATTAATCTCTTGAATAAAGTTTGTATTAATTATGATTAATTCATGAAAAAAAAAAAAAAATGCACCAGGCAACAAATTTGTCAACAGTACTAGAAATTTAATATGGATATAGTGAGAATATTTTTTTGCATTTCGACATTGCGACATTTTTCTTCTTTCGAATCCGCCATATTGATTTTAAAATATACAATTTTTAATTTTGAAAACTGGTTGTCGCATTTGAATTCGATGTTGATCAAAATTGAAAGAACTTTTAAAATTAATATGGCTTTTAAAATTCTATTGTTTATATGACAAAAATAAAAATTCTACATTTTCCGCCATATTGAATTAAAAATGTATAATATCAGATCGAAAGAGGCACAGGCGCATGATGTTCATCGAATCGCTTGATTGTAAAAAAAAATCCTACAATCAAGAATAAGTATATGGGACTCTAATTTAATCAATTTCCGCGGATTCTATAGTACTATACGTGCGTATACTATAATTACATCTCGTAACCGATGTCAAAGTGTTTTTTACGCGGTATTATAGGAAATTGCGAGCTTCTAAAGAAGAATCAACGCATCAATTGTTTTTAAAGGATGCCGTAGTAAAAAAAAAGTTTCCTATTTTTACGTCACGCGTCGTAAGCAGTTGCATGCCCACGCAAAAGTACGCGGTACGCGTAACTCAATCGGGACAATCACGTTTTTTTTTTGTATCGTTTTCTTTTTCGGTTTAAGCACGTTCCGTGTAATAAATTAAAGTCGAAAAATGCGTCGAATTAATTAATTGTTTTTATATATAAATATTTTACCTTTCATTGCGCGCTGTTGTGGAAGAAAAACCCTACTTTTTTCACTAGTGCGAAAAAACCTACTTTGCGCACCCTTGCAGTAAATTTAGAGATAAACTTTAACTTTTGTTTTTATCGTAAACAATGATGAAAATTGATTTAGAAACAAAAATGAGAAATTTTCTAAAACGAAACAAGGTTCGTCGAGTGCGGGTAACCGTGAGCCAGTGATACACTTTCTAAGCACAGCATGACGTCACTTCCCTGCCCCGTTCTTGGAAAAAGAGCGGATTTCGCGGATGGGCAACGACGCGACGGAAAGTCATTCAAAACAATAGTTATGCACCTTTAACTCGCGAAAGGAATGAAACTTGCTATTTTGTTTTTTCAAACCTTATCACGTATACGTACCACCATATAATAAATTTTTTTTTTCGATTTTTATACGTGATTTTGCCTAAAGATTTCTGCTGGCATTTCGGCATGTAAAGTAGAAAAATTACTTGAATTACGAAAAATTACTGCAGGGTTTTAAAAAAATACACGGTCATATATATATAAATGTAAAAGTATACGACGACTCCTGACGAATAATACTTGCGAAGCAGAAACTCGGACAGAAAGTGAACGTATAATACGTCTGAAAAGGTGAACATTACGACGTAGACTATACCAACACAATGGCGATTACGAGCGAGAAAAGAAAATGTCAAAAATTTATGAGAGAAACTATATATGTATATAACGGTCACGTTTAAATTACAGGTAAATTACGCGGGTAAATTACACGTATACCGAAAGAATCGTAGGAGAAAAGAATACATTCCGGCAGTTCTCTGATTGCGTTTCTAATTAAAACAGTGTATTCATTAAAAACGCTCGAATTTGGAGATTACAAGATGTAGATCTGGCAACACTGTGCGCGTTTGTCCTACGGGAATTGTAAATCCCCTGCGTCCTGATTCTGCATTCGTAAATATAATTATTGTGGCAATTTGCGAAAATAAGGTCAAATTGTTTTACGGTAAATTCGAAAATGAATAAGATCGTCTTTTTGACAAGAGAAATCGACAATAGAATCGATGAGTGGAAAAAAACAAAAGTTGTAGGGAAAAATACTCTGAAGAGTATATGAACAGTAGATTTCTCGTTCGGTACCCATGTACATAATGAGAAATCTGTCAGATGCTGATAAATGTATTTTAAACGAAAAATAATTTACAAATTATCAAAATCGTCTCGACGCATGTGTGCGAATTTGAATATCACTTAACGCGTGTGCGACGTTGCCAAGCGTCTCGGCCAATAACCTGCCGATAAAATGCATCAGCGCCTGTTTTTACGAAATAATTAATTTTGCCTCTCGTAATTATACTCGATGATAATTTTTCAAGACAGTCTTATAGAACTTTAATTAAAATAAATTTTAGTAACATATCTTTGTTATCATTGGTTTGTATTTGTATTAAGAGGGAATACTAAGGTGATATTGATGACTTTCATTATTACTCATTAATTGTTCTAAAGGAGACTTACTTAAACGTTTCTGACTGTTCAGTAATTCATCAATAAAGCTTTCTTGTTGATTTTGATTGCGCAAATCCGTTAAAAGCTTCGACATCGATAATAGCCGCATCGTGATTTGCCGCCGTCATAATCATCGCGAAGCGACACTAAGTGGACAAAGTAGGAAAGATCATGAACTGAGTAACACGAGAGCAGCGCCGAGTCAAACTCGGCCCAAGGAAGAATAGAGACGTTATATTTCCGGCGCAAAATTAGGTCGGTACGATTCCGCTTAATTGCGCTTATATCGCTAATAATAATTAATCTCGGAGCGCGCCGAGGCGCAACAATAAGAATCGCGGTGCGTCAAGGCCTTGAAAGTCGGCGCTTTCGAGGACCGGAGACAATGCCGACGTATACCGTTTGACGACATTAACCGTTCATTGATATAATCCATTGTCTCGTTACGAAAACGTAAAGAGAAGGAAAAAAAAGAAAACAAAGAGTATACGGAACATTTTAACGGCTACTTTGTTACCAGAGACTGCAAGTCGGGTGTATAAATGTTGCATCCGCTTTTTCTTTTACTTTTTCTTTTTCAGCGACCTTCGGTATATCGTGAAGCGATAGATGTGACAGCCGCGAAACGGATGATTTCAATATACGAATGAATTTGAATTTATTCAAATTACCTCAGGGTGGGGGGGGGGGGGGGGGGGGGGGCGAAATTGAAATATTGAAATTTGATGTTTTAATCGAGTAAAATCGTCGAAGTTTTCAAAAATGTCATTAATTCTAATAAAGTTACACGTCTAATTTACATAGGTAAGTTACGTGTGTAATTTACGCGTATAATGTACGTGCGTGATTTTCTAGCGTAATTTACATATATTCTGTCTATATATTTAACGTAATGTGCTAATGTCATTTATTGTAAATATTTACTTGTGATATGTTGGGTTAACTTTCTTATGGAATGTTCTTTTGTAGATTACGTAGGTAAATTACGTATAGTATTTCTAAAAGTGAAAAAATGAATTCCGTTGACACGTTACATTTCGTCATTACTATAATATATGCACCTAACTAAATTACGACCTAATTAAATTAGAAGTAATTGTCAAGGTTCCAAAAAATTCGTTTCATATTTTGGTCTGCCATATTAGAGCCGCCATTTTCATTTTATGATTTATAAAAAAAAAAAAATAGATTAATTTAAGAAACAATACGAGTATCATTTTTATTCAAGATGCATAATATTATTTAAGTAAAATTATTTGTTTATTTTAAATGTATATTCAATACAAATTTTCATTTTTATTTAAAGTAGTTATCATTATTAATCTCTTTATAATTATTATTGTACACACACACATACACATACACACACACACACACACACATAATATTACAAAAGTATTACAAAAATATATATGAAAAATAAGTTTTAAACAAACAATCGCAAGTTCAATTAAAAGAACAGACACAATGTCTGCTGCTAATGCATCATCATCATGATATCTGACGTCAAGAATGATGATTCCTATATAAAATACTTCGACAAATGAAGAATAGGTCGCACTTGTTTATACCTTTAATACTAAATGTATAATGAATAAATAAATAATGTCGCGTGAATAAATAATACAATAATAATTATAATAAAAATCATTACAAAAGAAATATTCTTAGATAATAACAATTAAATAATCAATTCATTTTTTACTGTTGTATTTCCGGCATTTTTATGATTGCTTTTCTAGTCGGCGCGATTAATCGTGATATTCTACTTAACAATTCAAATACAGTTTTAAATGTTGAATAATCGTTTAATCTCGCGGTGTAATTAAAGACGTGTTATGGCTCTATTTTCATTTTTCAGTAAGACGTAATCGTCATTTCTATGTCTGTCATTTACTAGGTCATAAAGTACGTGAAAATTAAAGATACTTTAATAAGTATAATTTAAATATGAAAAACATACTTGGAAATAACAAATAACAATATATTATTATTATTATTAACAAAACTATTACTTTTGTTGGTTTTGATGTGTCGACGGTATATTAATTATTCGAATTTACAGATAAAATAATAATAAAATAATAATAATAATATTTATGCCGTAATAAAAATTCCGTAAAAGAAGTAAAATTATATTTAGGAGTGCATTCGAATATATGAAAGTGTATTCGTATATACAGATGATGTTTTCGCATTATTATAATATGTATATACATGCAAATTCATTTTAATAATGACAATAATAATCATTTTTATTTTATTCATGCATTCTTTTAATTTTATTCTAATTTATTTATTTACACAAGCATCAGACTTAAATACGCATGGAATGATTTAAACGACAATATTCGCGACTGTAATAGTTTTTGGACATTTAAAAAATTGTCATATGATTACTTGTTTAAATATTAAACGTGACATAATGTAAATACTCTCTATTGTTAATCCAACATTTTACACTTTATATATATTTCTATGTCTATTATTTATACTTATAGATTTACATTCATGTGTTATTTTATATCTTAAGTAATATTCAGTCCAATATGAATATATGAATTTTCATTCTTTCTTATTTATTTATTTTTTTAACTTATAATTTTTTGTTTATATATATTGTTTTTATTAATATAATTTTTTTTGTATTT
The DNA here is from genome assembly GCA_030522945.1 of Trichopria nigra. Classification (NCBI taxonomy): domain Eukaryota; kingdom Metazoa; phylum Arthropoda; class Insecta; order Hymenoptera; family Diapriidae; genus Trichopria; species Trichopria nigra. Next base: position 2,678 of record JAPYZR010004400.1, on the reverse strand, counting down.
ACAATTTTTTTTTCTATCTTGTTATTTTTACTTTGTTAAATTTATTTCATATATATGACGTAATATTTGTGGTCAGTTTATAATACAGCAACCGAATGCTGTGACTCGCCCTTTGTGATAGCATCAATCGTGTACATAGATAATATTTGTACAGTGTTCTTTATCCATTTCAATAATGTCAACATTATTAATATTATTGTTATTGTAACTTTACACTTAAATCACGTTTAGCTCCACATGACGTAACTTGAAAGTTATATATCATACAGTTTCATTACGGTTTTGGATATTTCTCTAAAACTGATTGTTCCTTTAACGCTGCCCAAATAATTAGAAATTACGTATTTTCCATTTTACTAACTCACTTTTATAGTATGCAAATTCCTCGATAATTATATACGAGATATTTGAAATGTATTCCGTTCATCAACATTTACGGAAATAGGTTATATTTGATTTACAAATTTAATTTGGTACATTGCACGGGCACTCTTGTAACATTCGATTGACTCTAGAGAGGTGATGAGACTCGTGGAACGAAAGGTCTGCGGGGATGCCAATCTAATTATTATTAATTATCACGCGTTTTGCTCTCACTTTAATTACGATTTACAATCAGGCATGTTGTTCTCTTGGGACGCCAACAGTAGGCCTTCTATTCATCTCTCTCTCTCTCTCTCTCTCTCTCTCTCTCTCTCTCACTCTCGCTCTCTCTCTCTTAATCATTGTCTCGTAATTCATAATGAACCGCGATTCGAAACTCGCCGATAAGGAAAATCGCTGAAGGAATGAATTACATCGAACGATATATAGAAAATTAGGACGGTCCTGAATTAATTTCCAAAAATAATTTAATTATCGTTAGGGGGAAAAATAATGGTTTCAAGGTGACGCGATTTCGAACGCCTTCGAATCAATAATAAGTAACATTATATGCCCATCATTTTTATGGTTGATTTTACAGCATAGTTAGAAGTAGTATATTTTTAATTTTTTTATACACATATATATATTCAGGTCATTTTTACGCCGTTTTAATACAGTTTAAAATATTCTTATATGCAATTTTCAAAAATACATACTGTTAATAATAGTGACGGAAAACCTTTTACGATACGTTACGATACGTTCAGTCCACTTTCGATCGAATAACGTTTTAAAATAGAAAGAAAAAATAATCATGTGAGATAATGAGAATGAATAAAAACGAAATTCTCGATTAAAGTTGAAATAAAGCGACGATTATTCAATTGAATAGAGTAAAGTTATATATATATCGTTACTCCGTCGCACGTTTCAGTTACTTGGATTTTTTAGTCAAGGGCAATTCACCGAGCTGATGTTACGCGACGCGAGTCGAACTTTTTAATGTAATTATAATAACGCATATTAATTGGGGTAATCTCGTACATCTGAGTAGTGTATTGTAAAAAAACTCGACGAAATTAAAAAGAATAAGAGGTTAATTTTGTTACTTTATCGGAATGCGCGAACACAATCAATGTTTATTTCTCGAGTTCAAAGAAATGCGTAATTACGCACTGTTGTCAATACCGAATCGCTCTAGCGTTACAAAACGCAGACCTTTATGGAATTTAGAATGTAACGGCACAGTACAATTACCATAAATTGCTGGAAAAGTATAATCTCAAATTTCACTATACAATATATATATACATATATATATATACATATATTGTCAGACGACAGGAATTCGTTGAAAAGACATTATCTCGATGCTGAAAATAGTTCGTGAATCGACAAATACGAAATCGAAATAACTTCTTTATCATTCAAAGACTTAAGAGGTTCAATCGAGTACAATTTAATAGCAGCTAATCGTATTGAACTTTTTACACCGTACAAGTGAGGAAAATGTTTTGATTTGACTTGAAAAATTAAACGGTTTAAATAAAAACATTTTTCTCACGAAAGTTATACGAAACGCTTGTCTGCTGCAATGAAACAAATAACCGCTTATTAAAGCAAAACTTTAAACAATTTTTTTTTTTTTTTTTAAGAACTTATCGCAAAAATCATCGGTAATAAATTAGTGACATCATTTCATGACTCAGAAAGTTTCGAAATGCAAGCATGAAATGCCGTGCTGATTTATAATAGTAATGCGTATTTTTAAAGAATTTATGCAATATATATACAACGAGTACGAAATATTGCAGCAATATTGGAACAATATAAAAAATTTCGCCATATCGGTGGATAAAATTCGGAAATATTGCAGAAAAATTCCATTACGATACAACGGAATAAGCCAATATCGCAGGAATATCGCGAAAATATTGCATAAATATTGCAATGTGATATATCACGCAATATTGTGAAAGAATCGCAGCAATATTACGTCGCGACATTTCGTAGACCAATCTCCTTGCAATACAGCGGACATTTTGGAAAATGATACGTTGCATATCTCTGCAATATTCCTGCAATATTCCTGCAATATTCCTGCAATAATGTACCGTATACGCCAGAAATATTACGCCGCGATGCTTCACTGATGAATCGACCATATTGCTTCATTCTCGTACAATATTGCAGTAATATTACAGTACTTATTATTATTAATTTCAAAAATAAGTAAAAACGGTCACTGTACGTCAAAACAGGTTCAAAGAACCATCAAAAAATAATTTTCGGCCTGGATCTAGGCCCTCTTC
>JAPYZR010004399.1:0-12347 GCA_030522945.1 Trichopria nigra | reverse complement strand
ATTCTTCGAAAAGCTTATAGTTTTTTAGTTAAAGCGTCCTAAACATAATGAGCGAAAATTCTCGTTTCGGACGCCATTTTGGATCATTCAGGTGACAAAATTAACTTTTCAAATACAGTTTTCTGTAGTTCAGACATTCCCTCCACCATCTAAATTGGTTTCAAGATGATTCCATAAAGGACATCAGTTCGTACAAAATCCGATTAAAAGAAAAAAAAAATTTTTTTAGGTATTTTTTACACTTAAACTCATTTTTGAGTAACAATTTGTTTTTTTTTCTAATTTTGGATGTCACCATTGGAAAGATCGATAAAAAATCTATCAGTTTCATGTGTTTAAAAATTTTGAGGCCCAAATTCATTTCATCTAGAGACCTCGGAAGAAGTGGTGAAAAAAGTGTCCCCGTGGGCGTTAATGTGTTAAAAAGAAAAAAAAAAGAAACAAGAATCATTTAAACGAATAAATGAAAAGAACGCGTTACTTCAAATGATGGAAATCGTGTGCCTCCGGCGACGGGAAAAATGGCAGATGATAGCCGGAATGTGCGTTCAACGTCGACAAAATGGCGAGGGAAAACCAGAGCCAGGCAGTGGCGACGTGGGAGCCCAGTAGGAAAACTCCCAGGAATGGCGGGACCAAATTCGACCCAATGTGCTCCAAGGGATGACAGTAAATCGCCGTCACCGCAACGGGGGCGGTCCATTGATGGTGCTGCTTATGGATGTGTTTGTACAGGTATCGGTTGTGCAGTAGTCTGGAAAAATCGTCAATTACTTTAGCTTTCTTTTCTTTTTTTTTCTGAAAAAATGTTATTGTTAAGATATTTTTGTCCACATGAAATTATATAATGAGAGACCTGTGCGAATAGTAAAAGCCGATTTCTTCGATGAGAATCTGAATGGCGACTTGTGCGAGAAGCAAATGGAACGTTGGTAGTCGTCGAAATTCCGGATATCCGCGCCATTCCATTAAGTAAAGAAAGAAATAGCCAATCGGCAGGCCGACGGCCAGTTGATTGAAGAGGACTTGGCCGACGACTTTTAGGAGCTCTTTAGTGTCGACTGGCTCGTTGGTCCCTGGCTGAATTTTGTAACGGCGCAAGGCTTTCGGCATGTTCGTCAAATCCATGAATGTGTAGATTCCACCGAATGTCCAATACACGATGAACGTTATCACGATCGATCCTGACATCATTGAAAACATTGGGGGTTATTGCTTGTGATAATTATAAATACTTGTATAATTTCAACTCATTTTCAAATGACCCGCCGTTGTGTCCGAACAAACCGAAACATAATTTCACGATTGATATTCGCCGAATATACGCGCATCTGGTACCGGATTATCAAAATTCAAAATGGCCGACCCAATATGGCGGTTCGAAAATTGGTAACGTTATAGTAAAATCATCAAGAAAGTATGGCTACGCGGGAGTTTTTGGGGTCGCTGAAGATGTCCGCAATGTATAAGATGTTAAAGAATTAGATTCATCACAGTTTGATAAAAAGAAACACTCACCGTACACCCATAACGTGACTGGATCTTCTCCGAATCTGTCGAGTAATTTGTCCCATTGTGCCTGCCAGAAATCTCCAGATGCACCCCAAAACCTCTGCAAATGCCTGTATGAATGTACATGGAAAAATTTATTAGTGTACAAATCACGATTTTCATTTTGCGCTTTATTTCATCACGGGAAAAAATATAGATTCAGATATAATCATATATACCTGATCCAGATATAATTCTGAATCATATAAAATTATACGATTCCATATGTAATTATATATGGTCATATTATAACTTGTGACTTCATTAACGTTAATCGAACATCACCGAAACTTTTATTTATTAATAGTTATTTACATTACAAAGAATATAACATAAAAAAAAAATAATAATAATAAAAACAAAAAGCGAATCTATAACAAACATAGGAGAAAAAAGACATACCACGTAAGAGAATTGCAAATGGCCGCAAATCCTATTATGATGGTTCCTATAATGAAGAGAACGCTTTTCAAACTCGACAGCAGCGCCGATGGCGGTTGATTTTTAACGCCATCACTCGAGTCCTCGTCATCTGAAATTAGACAATTGACACTATTATATACATATATATGTATAATAATCCACAAGTGGAAAAATCGCTTCGAATCCAATCACGTATATATATATAAGCATTAGAATGATTCTCAATATTCTTTCTGATCTATATTCGCAGGTGCCCTGAATTATATTAATCGTGTAAAACAGGTCTTATAATACATATCTTAACGTTTCAAATTGTTACGTTATGAAGTGTTATTATGGAGTGAATGAAACTTAACTCGTCTTAATGTGTTAGATCAAGCGTGAGATTCCTTGAATGTCATTATCAAGATGGGTTACGCAAAATCATGATGATCATTGCTCAGGTTTAAAGCAGAAAAAAATTGTTTGGTTTTTCATCATCGTTGGAAAATCAATACTTTCTATTATAAACAAATTTTTATTTCAAAATGCGTATAAATATACATAATACAATAAATCCGGTCCTGTTTAAATCGGTGGTCCCTTCGCAACTGCTCCGCCCCGCGTTATAGCGGTTTGTATAAATTGTAACAATAAATATTGTTGTATATTTTAAGCCGTAACAGTTACCTGTTATAAAATATTTGTTTGGATTTTGATCAAGGTATTTATTTTACTTATAATTGGTTAAAAACGCCCAATTTTCACTCCCAGAAATTTAAAGATTGAGAGTTTTTTTTTTTTTTCCCCTCGACATCTTTATTCTATCGAGATCTGTTTACATTCAATTTGAAAAGATCGCCCCCAGTAATTCGCATCGGATCTTTAATCGAGTTGAACTGAGGTCATCTGGCTAGCTATGCCGAATGAATATCAGTCCGAAATTGAAATTAAATAAACTTAAGAATTGAGCTCAGAACTGGAAAAGTACTTTTTGTACTTATTCTGTACAACTTTTCACCTTTAACGATTAAGTTATATTGTGGTAAATTTTTGAGGTTCATTATTATTATTTTTCATTCTACTAGTATAGACAAGTTCATATATTAAAACTTATAGCGATGAATAAAAATATCTTATAAGTTTACTCCAAGCCTATTGTTATTGTAAAATAATGTACCAGCCTTGGAACGACTAAATGAAATGAAAAAATAATAGTACACATTGAATTTTTTTTAGCGTTTTCCACTGGAACTGAACGACACGTCTAGATAACTGGCTAGACGCAAATTGTTACTTTTATAACATGACGAATTAATTCAATTCTGTCTACAATCTAGCGGGGAAACCTATATATAGCTATTATCTGAACCACGACGCAACAAAAATGTCCACAAGCGGATAATGAATTTGATTGAGGAAACGGCTTAACGTGTACTATATCACGTGTATCACACACGAGGGTCGTGATTGTCGCGAATATCAGCGACAGCTTAAAAAATGTGTTTGTTAAAAACCCGTAAGCTGTTTATCATTGAACGAATGTATTCTTGGTTTGTTATGACAATTAAAAAATACATGATGTGACGTTTCTGCATTTATTGCAATCCTCTTTTATAAAATTCTTCTCTCTCTATCTCTCAATATATAGTGGAATTATATGTATGCATTTAAATTGTAGATGACAATTTAGGTTTGTCGTATATACCTATATATATACTCAAATACTGAAAACTATAGAAGGAAGAAAAGTATGGTTGGAGCAACCATATAGGTATTGTTGTATTAACCATATAAAAAATTGCGTCAACAATAGTATATGGTTGGCCTAACAAAATTATTGTTTTCGGTGGTACAAGCCATTGATGGAAAATGGAAAAAACTATAAGAATATTATCTTTTTTGGTATTTTGAAGAGAGAGAAGAATAATAAGCATTTTTAAATAGACACCGTAAAAAAATAAGATTAAATAAAACAAAAAATTCGTCACTAACATAATGAAGCTTTTTTATCCCTATTTCTAATCACTTTTAAATATCAAAGAAAAAAGTTGTGGGTTATATTTTCTCAAAAACAATTATTTTCTAATGCTTTGTAATTGCAAAGTTTCGAGTTCCAGTTTTATTTCAGGGTCCGATGTGATTTACGAAAAAAAGTGGCACGATTTCCTTGGCATTTCTCGTAAAAGCGAAATTGGGCCACTTTAATGTTCGATTCCAATATGGACAAAAACCTTGTTGACGCTTTCTAAACGAAACATTATCAATAGGAGATAAAAAAAAAATCAGGAGCATTAACAAATATTTGTACGAAATTTTTTGTAAATAAAAGAAATGGTAAAATCCCACACGATTGTCTTAGCATGTCCTCAGAATGTCTGCGCATTCAGTGCTGCGTGGGATATTACAGATGGACAAAATTACAGGAAATTATTCAGGAAGCGATCAAAAGCATTTGAAACGCGATTGATAAAGATGTTAGCCCCTTATGTATAGATATAAATTTAAATGGGCCGCGTCGGGGCCGACCAAATGCAATTCGTCATAATGAAAATATAGACATCGAATCAAACGTTGATAAAGGATGCATTGATTAAAACTGTGTGAAAATAAAGAAAAGTCAGTAAAACGAACGAAAAGTTATAAGAAACTTTTCATAAGAAAGTTGATAAAATCGTATAACGAAAAAATAAATTCTGATTAAAGAATATTTAAACCATTATTGAAAAATGATAACATAATTTATGAAATTCGTAGACATGACATGTAAGTTGAAAAATAAATATATATGTATGTCACGCAATTTTATAATTACGTAATTTATATGATACAATTTTAAACGAAACGAGAAAACCCGCAGAAAAAATTACATTGAACAAATGAAATTTTGTTGTCTATAATTTTAATACAATGATAAAAAATATTGTCCAAAATTCACGGAAAATAATTGAACTTTCAATATATATAGATGAAGATTATAAACGTGTCAATAACGAGAATCAAAAATATAATAAGGAAATAAAAAAAAAAAAAAAATTCAATGACAATGTATTGTGAAATAAAAAATAAATGTATCAAAAATTGAAAAACAATAGAAGTAAAAAAATTGTTGACAAGTGAATGTAAAAGATGACTTTAAATTGACGCATCAAACAATAATCGACAAAAATATCAAAATATTCCATAAATATAGGGCAAAATTAATAAAATTAACCAGTTTAATTTTTATAAATAATATTCAGTAAAGTAAAAAATGACTATATATATTTATTTATTTATTTATTTGTACTTCCAAAAGTTTACAAAAGTATCAATACAATGTATTAAAAAACTGTAAACCCTACTACAGAGATATAAAAATATATATTTTTAGGTACAAAATTAACTTACACACTAAAATTAATTAAAATAATAAAAAATAATAAAAAATAACAAAAAATTATAATATAAGAATTACAAAAACCATCCTCCCGCAACGATAAGTAGTTTAAAACATATTAAAAATACAGATAAAGTTATCTTATAAATTTATAACAATTTTGATTAATAATTTTTTTTTTTTTTTTTTTATTTCGTTCTTTTTTAATATTGTTTTCCTGAATAACTCTCGGATTACGAATGGAATATGGAACAGGTCTGAACGGAAACAAGTTTAACAATTCAGAATTAGGTGCTGAATGCGATAAACTAACAAAGAATCGTGGTAACTGACGTGATTTGATAGTAGGAAATGAAAACTTTTTAGCCACCATGTTATAGCTGTACGGTAAAATGAGGCAGTATTAATGAACGATAAGCTATGGTAACTGGGGTCATTGAAATCGTTAGTGGATCTTTGTACAAATCCGAGCATCCTAGACGCTTTATTGATAAGATGCAACAATTGATCATTAAATGTAAATTTAATGTTCATCAAGACACCGAAAAAAAATATAAGAAGAAAATTTGCAGAAAATGTCTCAATTATCAATTATAAAAAATACTCTTAATTTTGTATTTTGCAAAAGAACAATCCACAATTCTATATGTATACCCTTATATGCGCAGAAATGAATCTGATTAAATATAAATATACTTAGATACAATAAAAAATTAAATTTATATAAACGAATTAGTGAAACTGTCGTATAGTGTCGCAATTATTAAATCAAACACAATATAATATGATTATAGATAAAAAACAAATATCTTTCTATATACTTCGGATGTTGAGATTTTAAAGTACTGCGGCAATAATTGATCGAAAATATTTCCTCTTAAATTGATCTTTTGAAATGCCATCATTTGCCGGGCAAATGATTGACACATCGAATTTGAAGGGAGGGTAATTTCCAATAGTGAATCAACTATAAAATAAACCTACGTATCCCCGAATATTTAGAGCACGCACACACACACATACACGCACACAGACAGACACAGCCATACATACGCGATACCAACCTTCACTTTGTTCTGTTTGCGAATAACGGTGCCATCATATTGCTCGCACTCAAAAGTTCGTTTCCTGTACGACAAGAAAAGTGCATAAATTTAGCACTGTGTAGATTTAACAGAATCAATTTGCCGTACGACTTGCAGTCGATAACAGGGAAAAAGAAAAATGGGACAAAAAAATTCAATGCATACAAAAATTCGTAATACGATTGTCGGCTTCCTTGATTGTAGTTTTTTGAATTGTGTACTTCGCGCCATATAGAATTTTTCATCGGTTTTCAGTGGAGGAGGAGTGATGCTGTTAAAATCTATATATATATATATATATATATATATATATAATGGCGTTCAGACGTTTAGATTTTAGAAGAAATGCAGATTTTTTAATAATTGTTTAATTTGAAAAAAAAAATTGTTTCGCGTTAATTAAATTAATTACATTCGAAAATTGAATGAAAAATTTATTGTTGACATTTGACACCTGTCAAAATTGACAATTATAATTTTATTTTCTAAGGCACTTAGTGTTTGTTTTCGAAGCGATAATATTTACTCAGCTTTATAGTGACGTCACCAATTAAGAGACCAGTTCGAATTACACGAACGCAATTTGTCCAGTCATTATTTTAGTATTGTGTAATTGCACGTTATCGTGGATCTAAGAAGAAAAATTACTTGACAATATCACATTTAACTATTAAACATTGTCGCTGCGTAAATATGAATTTAATATAAATTCTACATACTGTTTAAAAAAGAAATTCCGTAATGTAATACCGGTGAAAATTTATTGTTAAAAAAAAAAAATAAATTTTACTCGTGACAAAAAAGAGATTATTACGACAACGTGAGGGTCCAAAAATTGAAAAAGTTTCCGTTAACAAGTTTGTTCATGAAAATTGTCCAATTATAGCTATAGGACTTGAAATTAAAATTGAAAATGGTGGAGAATAAAATGAAGGCAACAAGGTTCTTAACTTGCTGAATGCAAAACTTATCTTAGATTTTCAAAACAAAACATGGCAGATACAAAACTTCTGATACATAATAACGGGGGCAACATTTACGAAAGGCGAATTTTTACAAATCTTGGTCTAAGATTTCCAGAAGACTCTTTGAATAAAATCGAAGGTTGGATTTGTATTCAACAACCTGCAATTTAAAAACAAATAACCGTGCGCTTATTTATAAGAGACGACTGCATGCGATTCTTTTTTAATATAAATATGTTAGAAGTGTATAAGGTTTTCGAAATACAACACCATTTCAAAAATAACCATTGCAACAACTTAACGATAATTGGTTGATGATTTTCACCTCTTATAAATTCTACAATTCTTAAGTCTGTGTGCGATTTTTATTAATTGTTAACAAACTTAAATAAATAAATAAGTAATCACGAGGATAAGGGAACTACAAATCCAGAAAAACATGACGTCACAAGTACGTGTAAAAAAATATGGAAAAAACTGATGCCTATATATGCATGCATAATTGGAAACATATTGCAAAATTACGAAGTATAGCAAATAGATTTTCGCACCGAGAACAAAAAAACAATAATAATAATTGAAGCTATTTCATTAATAACGAGAGGAAAAACGTAAAATTTGCTCAGTTACCTTAGTCACCAGAGAAAAATAATTACGTAGGGTAAACGAAGGTGATGCTGCAATTATTAAAGTTCGGATCATTGAAATTATGTGCGCATTAACGAAGGTATGCCGGAGGAAAGCATATAATAAATGTTATATTATACAGTCGTTTTTATTTAAATACTTTTATATACTTATTGTATACTTGTAAAATTGTCACACACACACACAATTATATAAAATATAAAGTATAACAAAAATAGATACTTATTCTTAAACGAAATTCAATTATAATCAATTCCCTTTAATACAACTCCACTCCTTATATGTTTCAAGTCTTTGATTATATATAATAGAAAAATTGTTGCATATTTCGTATTAATGGAAAACAACAGATTTACTTTCTCTGGAGCCCCTATATATAATTGCGCCGTTGCATGTATGTGCGTTCTCTATTAAATTTCACTTACTTTCGCTAAAAATTAGGTATAAAAAGTAGTACAAATTTTTTTTTTTGCATTTTAAGTAGTACAAATATGCTTAATCAACGTGTAGATTTTCGCTCCGGTAAAAGTATAATGTTTTGCTTTAGTGTTTAAATTGTAATGACGTTTCTATTCGAAGTACACATCTTTAATTTTTAAGATTTATACGACTCAAATTCGAATGTTAACATGGAATATATTTATGGACAGGATTAAAAAAAACCAGAGCCAAAATCAAAATTTGATAATGTCTGATCGTATGTATGATCGTATATATTATTACGCATGGTTATATATGCATTTTTAGGTCTTCTAACAATAGACATTCGAAAAATTAACAAAAGTACAAGACGAATTGTTATTTTTTAAATTTTCATGAAATCAAGGGACATTTTTCCATCTTATTTTCAAAATATAGTGATGGTGCCGTGATTAAAATAAAAATAAACGATTAACATAAAAAAAAGAAATTATTACAATAACCCTGGTAGAAATTCAAAACATTTTTGTTAGATTAAAACGAACAATTAGGCAAATATATTCGATAAGAAATGGGTACAATAAAAATGTGTATAAAATAGACGTGAATTATCTAACACTAGCCAAAACAAATCTGAAATGAAAAATTCTCACAAAACTGTCTAATTATTGGACAGTAAAAATGTACATTAATTGGGCACAATTATCAAATCCATTAAATATCCAATAAAACTATTTTAATATGTCTAACAATTAATTTAAAAATTCTCACATTTTTGTCCATAAATTATCGAATTTTAATGTCCATTTCTTAGACATTACATAAGAATGTTAGACAATGAAAATAAGTAAAATGTAATATAAAAGCGCAATTCTAAAAAAATGAACATACATCAATTGATTAAGTGAATTCAAGATAGGACGAATAACAAATTACGATGAACTAATCTTGTTAATATGCAAGAGTTTCGCATATGTCAAGTGAGAGTCTAAGAAGCTAGTATTAAAAAAAGTTTGAAGAAGTACTTTTATCAAATGCATATATGTACGAATTCAAAAGTGACTTTCGTTGAATTATTAATTATTTTTCAATGCATGTATAAGCAGTACGACATCACAGCAATGGTATTGCTCATTACACGTGACAATTGCAGTTTATATCAACATTCTTTTCAAGAACAATACAAATACGAACCACGGCGCAGATGATATGTGTATATATATATATAAATGTCAGTGTCACAATCATGCATAACAATATACTCATTGTTACAAAGAATATTTATGAGACATCTCACTTAGACCTTTACATATTAACGTTTGCCATTATACTGACAACAATAATATAACAATACTTACTGATTTCTTACAAAATGAAAGTTTCAATGTCACCAATTTATTTTGCAAATTCTATGTATGTATATTTTAAACAATGGAGACTGATAAATTAATATGAAATTAAAGCATATATATATATATTATATATTTATTTATTATATATTCAATAACATAGTATACGTATATATTTTTAATTTCTTTGAAAATTTATTTCTTATCTGTCATATATGTGCATTGATTTTAACATAAAATTATCAGTATATTTAAGAAATAATAATGAAAAGTAATTTTCGATTTATAAAAAATGGCCGATTAAAGCGGATTATATAAGAATAAAAAAGTTTATACATCACAAAACGGGAAAAACAATGAATTAAACAATAATTGATAAGCAAAAATGACCAAAGAGATTCTTGTAAATGTCAGCGTTCCAAATATTGGATTAAGGATTAAGGGGATTCCCACCTGTCTAGCCAGGAAGATAAATTGGGATCTAAAGGCGCGTAAGAAAATAATACATCTGATATGCTTCCTCTTTCTCCTGAAGGGATGAGCGTCGTCTGGAAGCCCTTAGCGGTGGTCCCCCCCCCCCCCCAGGGGGGGGGGGGGATAATTTCTAAATTTTTTCAAGTTAATTTCTTTTTTTTTTTTAATCGAGTTAATAAAGAGGCTTGTGGAGAAGTATATTATTGTAAAAGGATATTTCCGCAACGTCCGTGTGATTTAAGGAATTCCCGCTTTATTGAAGTTAGCATTATAAGGTTGGTGCACCCTATAATAATAAGGAAATAATATATAGAGATCAATAATCATATTTAAATATATATTTTGTCGATTACTGATTAAAAGTGATTTAAAGAAAATGAGTTAAAAGGTAAATCATAGTAGATGGATTAAGACAATGTACATATCTATATATATCTTTGCTCTCATTCAATGAGATTCGACTCTCTTTAAAAGAACCCGGGAAAAAATGGATTAGATATAACTGAATCACGTATGATTATATCTGTATCATATATGATTATATCTGGATCATATATGTTCCAGCAATAACGATATATAATTATATATAGATTTTGACCTGATATAAGTATACATGTATACATATGGTCATATATCGTTATATCTCAATTATATATGACCATATCTGGGACATATATGATCCAGATATAACCATATATGATTCAGATATAATTATATCTGAATACATTTTTTCCCGGGAAGTGATGATTGGCATACAAACCCTTTTGTCAACTTTCTCTCCACCTCAATGAAATATGATATAGTCTATATCATTTCCTATATTACTCGGCCCATTATTCCCCATGAAATATATTCCCCTTTTGTCGGTTTGATCTGTACCCATATCCTTTTGTATCTTCTTTGTTTCATGTATTGGTCTATCCTTTTATACCACTAGGATATTGAAAGAGATCCCAGTGCTACAAGAAAGAAAGAGAAAAGCAGTGGTTAGACAATAGATGAAGATCGGAAATGGTATATCGGTTTTGATTCTTCTATTCGTTAAAATATTGAATGAGATGAATGTGTCAGATAAAGAGAGATGAAGGAAATGTGACAGAAATTGTGGTAGATTTTGAATTTTGCCAAGAGGTAAACAAGGGAAAAATCGAAAATTGTGATATAGAGATTTGTCATAAAAACAAATTCTATTTTTAATAAGATCACAACAGGACTTTACAACGAGAAACTGTTGGCACTGCGAAAGCAAGCAGGGTCATTGGTGTCCGTGACCGACAAAACGTTCCAGAAAAATGACCAATCCAATTATCATTTGACGCTTCGTGTGAATGTGAATGTTTTGAAATCTTTCTATATTTTTAGAGAGGGATTCATTTCCACATTGAAACGATCGCCAAGATTGATTGGATGTATAAGCAAATCAGATGCTGCTGGATTTAGATCACGTCAAAATTATGTTTAGCTTTGATATTAATGCACGATATATTGGATATATATACAAGTGCGAGCCTTGTCTGATATCAATTTGATACGTTCAGGTCAGATTATCTTCCCCAAAATTAGGCATTCTATTTCTCTCTTCAACTTTCATTTTCTCTGTCTTTTGCTAAAACTTTATACGAACCCGGGAAAAATGGGATCAGATATAATTATATCTGAATCATGTATGATTATATATGGATCATATATATGATTATATCTGGTCATATATGTTCCAGATATAACGATATATAACTATATATACGGATTTTGACCTGATATATAATAAGAATATATAAATACATATATATTCTTATATCAGTAGGTAATATATATATGGTCATATATCGCTCTACCTCAATTATATATGTCCATCTCTGGAACATATATGATCCAGATATAAAAGACCCGAGAAAAAATGGATTCAGATATAATTATATCTGAATTATATATGGCTATATCTCGATCATATATGGTTATATCTGGATCATATATGTTCCAGATATGATCATATATAATTGAGATATAACGATATATATGACCATATATATACTTATATCCGGTCAAAATCCATATATAATTGTACATGGTCATA
>JAPYZR010004398.1:0-33440 GCA_030522945.1 Trichopria nigra | reverse complement strand
CACTGTTATGTAACTGTGACAATTTTGGGGCGACATTTTAATGTAAATATTACATAACTGTGACATAACTTCTGTGATTGTTTGCTGGGATATATATATTTCACTTGCATTGGATTTAATCTGAAAAGTTCTCATTAAAGGGGGATGGGGTGGAGGACTTTTCCGCGCGTTGCTAAATTCATAACTTATATAGGTCCAATCTGCGGTACAAGGGAGAAGTTTTGAAAATGTGCATATTTTTACTTTGAAATATTGTATATCCATATATACGTATAATTTCAAATGACTACATTTCTTTTTAATTATACAGGATGGATGAAACTTTATAAAATAGATGACCAATTATTTGATTATTAAATTCTGTGAAATTAGACCCAAGCACTACATGACTGAGTACGTGGCCATAGGCTGCGAACGTGAAGTCTACATTGTTTGGTGAGGCCCGAACGTCGTCAATCTAGCCAGCTGCGCGCCAAGCGCACCATCAGGGGGATCCAGGGGGCGGAGCCACGTTTGTGGGGTTGACGGTCTAAGGCACCGGGGGTGAATTTCCCAGTTATGCTATTAAGGTTTATCATTCGAAATCTAATTTCTCTTAAAAAGAAAAGAATAAAAATATAAAAAATAAAAAAATAAAAAGTAAAAAAATGCGATAATCGTCTCGAAAATACTCGAATATCGATTAAGAAATATTTGTCCCGACGCATACCATCCCAGTAAACGAAAACGGATTAAAAGTTCAGAAAACGAATTGACGGAACAAATACTGAATACGTTTCGACCCGTTAACAATGTGCTACGTATTGAAACGTATTCAATGTTTGTTCCGTCAATTCGTTTTCTGAACTTTCAATTCGTTTTCGTTTACTGGGATATACCCTATTATGTTAAATACATACGGCGATCATTCGTGAATAATAATAATATCTTATACTTTTTTAGTCTCTCTTTTAATAAATGACACTCGATCTTTATAAATACAATACATATACTATATATATAACAAAAGTTATAAAAGATTTTTTCTCGACTAAATTATATGACATCGTTTAGTATCGCCATAAGGTGCAAGGTATATTCTGTTTTATTTTTTCTCGGTATATTATTTATGGACCTTAAATCATTTATTAAACAAATAATATTGAATGCGTAAATTTGTTGAGAAAAGATAGAATTACATATATATGTTGCTGCATTTTTAATAAATTCGAAATGAGTCATATTCGATATTTGTATATTTAATCTGTATTGTTGATGGATAGAACAAATGTATTAGAATTTAAAATTAAATGCTTCGCAATATTAGTTGGATTACAATTTTAAGTAAATCGACGATTACGTCGCGATCCATGGATTTTCTCATAACATCGGAAAGTCCATTACATGCAACTCCGTTCTGCAGATTGAGCGAGCAACTGATGTCAGTCTCCAATAAATCATTAATATGTGGAGGAATAGGATTTACAAGATCTCCCAAAAGAGATTTCACATCATTCGGAGCGAGGTAGTCGTAAGTCTGTTTAATATCAACGTTGCAGGCTAATCCATCCTTGGTAAATAAATCGCAGGGACCATTTGCTCCAAATACCGTATCGTACATAGAAAGCATCGCAGACAGAGGATCGTTCATGTTTATTCTAGAAACAGGTTTCTGCGCTGGTGTAAGTGCAAAAGAAGGTTGTTGAACAGTTTTTGGATTTTGTAACAAACGCATCATAATAGCATCCATGGGAATTTCTTCAACTATAAAAAGTCAAAAGTTAGTTAAAACTAATAATAAAAATTTAGGCAAGTGATACATTTAAATAATGTAAGTATATATGCGATTCTCAACAGAATTTCTAAAGGTTGACTTTTGACAAGCCACGTAAAAAGGTAAATGCAATCGGATAATATGATGCAAAAAGAAAACTTGAATTAAGTTTAGCCACTTTGTTTCCCACATATAGTAAAGGAATGTTGTGGACTGCATAACGCGATGAATATATATATATATATATATTAATTCAGAATATATATATATATATATATATATATATATATATTCTGAATTTATTCTATATTTATTATGTAACATTATAAGGAACATTGATGTATAGACGTTATTAATGAAAAAACGATTACTTTTGTAAGAAAAATGTGAAGATGTAAAGGGTTATATCTTTACATTCCTCGGAAATACTTAAACTTTACGAATACAGATTATTCTTATTAATAGGCCTTACTCAGTATCACTATCTTGGAAACGACAGGATGTGTTTACGTGTATAAATGGTGTGAGTGTGTTTCAGTAAGCGAGTGGGCAAGATGTCAATCATAAACTAGAGAATAAATGTCATGTAATATCTATACAAGACCATAGTGAGCAATGCTCTGTGGCACGACCAATAAAAAATACAGATTATTAGTTACGGACAAAATAAACATCTAAACTATTTCCTTTTCGTTCAAATTCGATTAAATACATACTGAATGTTATTACATTAAATTTGAATAATTATGGAAACTCCTTAATAACTTTTGAAAAAAATTTCTTGTTTAAAAACCCTGAAACACGTCAAACGATTTTTTTTAAATCTATCTTTGTATGGTGGTTATACACCCTAAACCCAAAGGGGGTGCACGGGTACGAGGGGGGAATAAAATCTTAATAAATAGCAATTAGTAGGGCTCGAGTGGGGGCTCATTCGAAAGGTCTTTTTGAGATGAATTTAAATATTTGACTTCGAAATGTATAATTTTCACGGAAAACGTTCTCGAAAGCAAAATGATTTTCTGCAAATACAAATGTTGCAACCCAACAACGAGTGATTATAGCGCATTTTGTTGCAGCATTGGCTGATATAACATTGATAAAAATCACCTATACTAAAGATCAAAATAACGAAAAAGAGCGCATTTTTTAACTCTGCGAATAATGTTCGCAGCGTCCTCTATATGTAGTGTTTTGAATTCGTCTCAAAAAGTCCTTTCGTACCCCGTGCATCCCCTTAGGGTTTAGAGGGTAAAACCACCCTATAAGGATAGATTTTTTAAAAAATCGTTTGACGTGTTTCAGGGTTTTAAAAGAAAAAAAAAATTTTTCAAAAGTTATTCAAGGGTTTTTATAATTATTCATCACCCTGTACGTATACGTATATCGATTAAAAATCAGTAACTTTCAATACTGTAATTACAAGTTAATGTTAAATATCAGGAATGCATTTTTCATCGACAGCTCAATGATGATTTTCTTCTCCAACAAAATTTAATCGTATAAAAATTTTCCACGAAGCCGAAAGTCAATAACGTGATTCTTCTTCATGGTCGATTGGATTATTTTGTTCTATTACAGTATAAAAGCCTGTCCACGATGCTTTGACAAAGTTCATTACAATCAAAATTGCAAAATTGATTGTAACTAAAATCGGAAAAATTGGTATTAAAAAAGGTCACCTAGTATGCCAGAAGTCTATAGCGTTCATCTCCGATTATGTAAAAAATAATACATTTACACTTAGAAAATTGAACTCACATTTTTGTCCATAAGCATGAGAAAAATACGCTACGAAGATCGTAGTTAGAAAGGTAAGTTGGATTCCAAAGAGCTTCATCTTTTTCACAAGAGAGTAAATGCTGTTTCGTAAATTATAAAACCAGTTGTTGCTAAACTATTTGCCAATGCGTGCTTCTTTCAAGACTTTGCTACTAGCTTATGACTCATTTTATGTTATCAAAGGTAACATATAGTACAATTTACATGTAATTACCGATGGAACTTATCGACTCACCTCGAAACCGACGGCCTATGTTTTGCACTCCACTAATGATAATTGATAGGGTATTGATGTCGATGCAAAATTATTATTATTATTATTATTATTATTTTTTGTATTTCTTTATTTTTATGAAGAATACGTATATTCCACTATATTTTTATGTTACGCGCTGTACGTTCTACAAAGTATTGTAATTGGCATAACTTTGGGGAAAATATAATACCTTCCATTTGTTCAAAAAATATATATGTTTCGAGCATTAAGAATAAACGAAAAAAAATACTATAAAAATTTTGTTCCATTATGCCATGTTATCTGATGAACGAAAATTTATATAAACAAAATTCTTTGATCAAAATGTGCAACCTGTCCCATAACTTTCATCATGGGGAGAAGGAAGGTTTAAATATATTAAAAAAAAATGTTGACTCAAAATTCGAGATTGTTTAGTTTCCCCGTTTTTCAATCAACGACTAAAAAGGTTAATAATTAATAATTAAATCTTCTTTTCCGTTGTATGCCGTTTTGTTTGAAAAAATATTTGTATTTATAAAGGTACTTGTTGGATAACGGAATAAACGACTAAAAAGGACTCGTGAATAGATGAGGAATTAAAAATTTATTTCTTTTTTGCAATAAGTAATACGCAAAATAGTCTGAAGTGAAAAAATGTTAAATAATGGAAATTCAGAATCGGGTCTGAATTATGTTCTTAATTTTTGTCATCAATAATGATTAAGTATTCAAAATCCCTTAGCAGGAAACGAAAAAAGGCAATAAAACTCGTTAATTTATTAAAATTGATCAAGCACAACTCCATTTATCTTCATTTCTCTTAACAACTTAAATTATTATTATGAAATTCATATAGCCGCTGCAGAGTCTCCTAATTTCCTGAAAATAATTTTTTTTTTTTTTTTTTGCGAAAAATCTATTTGGCCGACTTTTAATGGTAAATATCCTGGTAAAAATCGGGCTGTATGCAGGTAGCGGCCAAATTACTCTTATGTTACAGTTAAACGTCATTTAAAGTGTGATTTCTGTACAGCTCGCATACATTTCATTTTTACCCATTATGCCTTAAAACATGTAGCGTATTCATATTTTTGTATTACTACATTTCACTATTTGACAATTGGACACTTTACAGCTGTCAATTTGTACACAATTACGACCCCTCCCATTTCTCATCAAAAATGGCCATATGTTTCAAGAACGAACCATGAACGCTTTCAGCCGGTTTATACCGCCATATTATTCTCCTTTTCTCAACAAAATGTTTAGTCATTGGATATATAAGGGAAGCAATATAAGTTAAATATAGATGAATATATCGATAGTATAAAGTTTGCGTGAGCGTAGCCTACTATAGTCCTGACAAAAATTGAAATTTAAAAGAAATGTGTTCGATGACATCCCAAATTACAACTTAAATTCTGTATTCAAGTGTACACACACTGCAATATATAGGAATGATTTTGACCCTTCCTGTACTCTTCCGCGTACTTTTTGATTTGTATATTAGGGAGACGCTCTCTAAGTAGTTAAAATTACATATGGCGAGGAGTTGAGGTTTTTTTTTTAAATGTTGGGTTTTAATTATTAAATGTGTAAAATATAAACTCTAGTAGAATTTTCAATATATATGACATAACGGGCCCTGGACAGCTTATAAGTAAAAGCGCTCTATAGCTGGGATCCTGTATTGTCTCGCTAAAAATTTAAAGGGAATGAGCATGTAATGAAAGTAACCACATCAAAATCACATTATATCGAATATTTAAAATAAAAGTCCACTCAGCGATTGCAAATAAATTCATTTTTGTTTCTTGTAATTTGTTACTGGAAGTATCAATAAGAATGATGGTGCCTCTGTATTATTCATATAAATTATACATACGGTCATCAAACCCCACCAAAAAAGGCTCCGCCATCTGGACCCTCGATCGTTTCGCTCGCAAGATTAACGGTGTCGAATCTTCGGGCTTCAGCATTCGGCCGTAACAACTCAGTGTTTGTTACATTTATCGCTTTTATTAGATTTCGTATTACATAAATATACTGATAATCATCATACGCAAAGTATTCAATTTGTGAGCAAGAAATGTGTAATTATCAAACACAAAATCATTTTATTGTGCTCCTTTAAACGAAATAACCACCTAATGGATGCCCTCAGAAACATAAAATAAAATAAACAGAAAAAGACATCGGAGAAAACTCGGTTCTTTGGCAACGTACGCCTAATGAACTAGGATTTAATTTCACAGGAGTGCTAACTCCATAGTGCATTATCTGTTGAATAGTCGAGTGCTTCCTACGAAAGCTATACGGGACAAGTAGGATCCATTCCAATTGGATGTTAATTTTACGTAATAAAATCGAAATTTTCTCTCTCTCTCTCTCTCTCACCGTTCCATTTTGAAAATTTTCATTTTTCTCACTGAATCTGGAAATCAGTGACCCCGAAAATCTCCGAATAACAAGTTCCGATCAAATTCAATATAAATTTATCGCAATTATCGAATGTTTCCTCCTACGATAGTACAAAAGATTCAAAATAGCTGTATTTCCGATTCGTAGACCGCCATTTATTTTTTGAATCCATTATGATGACAATAATCATTGCTTCGGGCGTATAAAACTGCTTGTTACAAAAAAAATGTTGATCGGAGTTTTCGTTCATGAGATAACTGTAAAAAGGCTTAAAATATCAGGATTTTTAGCTCTATGGGACGCCATTTTGTTTTAGAAACAATGCTACCATCAATCATTGCTTCGGGCGTATGAAACTGCACGTTTAAAAAAAAATCATGTTATACGACGTTTTGTTCAGCAGATAACTCGCAGAATGTTAATTCGAAAATGTAAAACAGAAATTTTTATGAAAAGACCGATTTTAAAAATGATTCGCAGAGCGTGAATAATTAATGTCAGTGCCCTTGTTCTTGTGTTTTATAATAAATTGGACTGTCAGCATAGCACGACCAATGTAAAAAGGTGAAATATAATAAAACGATTTCTGGTAAAAAGATAAATTGTTGCACAAGTTGGCTCCAAAATGATTCATAAAATTATAAAATCATATCGAAAAATTAATCTAAATTTATTAATAAATGCAAATGTATATTATAAATGAGCCATCCACCCTCCTTCAAATAATCTGAAAGTAAAATAAATAAAAAAGTTAATTTTCATTCAAGTAGGTTGTAGGGCAGAACAAATCAAGAAATTTGATGAACCGACGTTTTATATACATCGCAACATCAGATACTGATATATACGTATGCCTTTTCATGGAATTTCATTTAAAATACGGAGGTCTGATAAATGAACGGACATGACGAAACTGTATATGAGCTAAAAATAGCCACGAGTATACTTACGAATACAAATTAAT
This sequence comes from Trichopria nigra, assembly GCA_030522945.1. NCBI lineage: Eukaryota > Metazoa > Arthropoda > Insecta > Hymenoptera > Diapriidae > Trichopria > Trichopria nigra. The sequence goes on along the minus strand of JAPYZR010004398.1, from coordinate 26,282 downwards.
AAGGAAATGAGATACAGAAGATATATAATTTTTTTTTTTTTTTTTTTTTTGTGAAACGTGAAATTAACAAAACTACCGCAATTTTTTATAGAATAATTTGTTTTAAAATTTTCGGAAAAAATGTTGCCTGATCTTATTTATAAAAGAGAAAAATCTGGACAGAATTAATTAAAAAAGTGCTATTTAAGTCCTCTTTTGCATCAATTTGTAAGCTCCATTTTGAAGTGCTTTTTTTGAGACTGTTTTTGAGTTCATAGAAAAATTTATTAAAATATTAATTTAAAAAAGGGACATTGGTACCTAATTAGATATAGGATTTACATATCCCAATTGTTCAAATATAATAATAAAATTACTTCGACCCATACCAAAGGTTGGGTCATCCGAAAAAATATAACACCCACTTTTTTTCATAAAACGTTTCAGACGTTTCAGACCATACTGAGACCAAAAATGCAATAAAAAATTTTCCGGGATCTTGTACGTACGTACGTACGTTACTCTAAAATATAAGTATCAAAAATCTATGTTCCGTGAAAAGTTGTATTTTGGTTGAACTTAGAACTGATTAGATTTTGGGATATATCCATGCAAAAATAGTGGGGGGAAAGTCCAAAAACAAAATTTAGAATTTAGGGAAACTTGCATATCTCTTTCATTTTACGGTCGAAAAAATTGGACAAGAATTCAAAGTTCGCGGGACAGGATACCTCATACAATACATTTTTTTTTTTTTTTTTTAATTGACTGTTTACAAGTTGAGATATCCCTGATTTTCTACAAATAAATTTAAAAAATTCGGAATCTTGTTCTGACTATGCGTTGCTCACGAACGAATTAATAGAAATGCTTTCACAAATTGTTTTTAGATATGCCCTGACCTAACTTAGAATTGATTAGTTTTTGGAATATACCCATCGAGTAATATATTGAGGAACCGAGATCTAACTCACGAACAAATTGACAGAAGTAACCTCTGAGTGAATAAGTATGTGTGTGTGTGCGCGCGCGCGCGTGTGCGTGTCCGAATTTGAATACTTCGGTCCAACCTGTGGTATGAGGAGAAGTTTTGAAAATGTTTATTTTTAATTATTTTCAATTAATGATTATTTGTTGGATGATGAAGGATCATATTTGATGATGATTGTAGACGATGTTGAATAGTAATTAATGCACGTTGATATCAAACATGATTCAGTTACATTTTGAAACTTATATTGCAGATCAAACTTTAATTAGATTTTAATTTAAATTTAATTTGTATGCGTGTAACGAATGGTGTGCTGAGAGGTTACAGTTATTGAGGCCCGATGGGCCGAACCGGGATAATCGAGCGAAGCGAGCGGGGTCCAGGGGGCGGAGCCCCTAGGTGGGGTTGGCAGCCGAAGGCTGAAGCCCTTAGTTAATTATTGTAAATAATTAATTTTATTATTGTTTTTTAGTATTGTCCAATCCTAAAATTTTGATAAAATGAACATTCTTTAAAATGGCATTGTAATAAATAAGTTATGCTCAATTATATCAACATCATTCTTGTAAGTAAATTTGTCAAGAAATTGTCAAGAACTTCTTGCTTTATTCTTAAAATCTATACAAAAGTTTATACTTTTTCTCCATATTTTAATTTTCCAATATATCCTTTATCAAGTAAAAATACACAAAGTCATACCAGAATTTGTGACAATTGCAACAATCACGCATGAATATAATCGATGTATCTCATTAGTTTTGCTCATATAATGATAACTGAAGATCCGTGCACCACAACGCAGTATGCATGTATAATATATATGTATATATATATATTATGTATAGTGAGTTTTACAGCATTTAAAGTTGCATTAATTTAAGATAAGTAAAGAATCTTAAATCGAAGCTTATATAATAATAAAATGAGTCGTACGTAGTATGAAGTTAATCCAGCGTGCATATGATGAAATTAATTAAAATATGAATGTCTAACGTAGTTCGAATGAATTTTCATATTCTTAGTCCCTATGTTTCTTATTTCCTTTTTACAAATAGTCCTATGTATTCCTTATTTTTCCAGGCACGTAATTCTTGTCTATAACCAGCTCTTGAAGAAACATATGCAAACATCTTTCGTTCTGGGCCAGTGGATGTCCAGCAATTCTATAATAAAGCGAGAATATATGAACTATATTTGTGTAAAATATGAGAAAGGTATACTTTTTAATTATTCAGATACATCATGTTTTCTTACTCGTGCATATTTCAGTTTTAAAAATAATATTTAAAAACTGACTTTAAATAAATAATATTTGAAAAAGATATACATATATATACAAAATATATTTTATGATTTAAAATTGATTCTTGCGAAACAAAATTTCGAAGTTTAAATTATAAACTGCTACTTTTCAACAGATTTTATCTATTTATAGTCATGTATTCATATGAAAACTATACATTGAGAATACACAATAAAACGTTATTGACATTCTAATAAAATAACTAAATTAGTCTCGCCTTCTAGACAATAAAATAGTACGATAAGTCACTCTGTTGGGCTAATACATTCCTGCATAAAAATACAAATTGTAAACAGTATAAGCGCTTCGGTTATTTACAAATAAATAAAATTTTTGTACTATAAACAAAATATAAAACTAATAATTTTCTTGAAAAGGAAAGTATTAATTATATCTTTAAAAATATTATCTAATTACTTTGATTATTTATTAAGTGTAATTGTTATAAATGATGTGTTTAAAAATATTGGTTTAATTTTTAAATCTATGAAATGTAGAATATTTTGCTTTTTTTCAGTTCATGGCATGTATAAGTTATCTTTAATAATTTATAGATTTGTTATGATTATTTAGTTATTCTTAGACAACTTACTTATTTACGAATACTTCTAAACCTTTTCTCCGGTCTTCAATAAAATCTTCTTCGAATATACCGTCATCACCTCGAAAAGGCATTTGGCGTTTCCATGCTTTGCCAGGCAACGGAGGCACTACAATCTTCAAATATGATGAAATATAAGACCAGAGATTCATAAAAATGTCGATAGTAGAAATAACAGACAAGATAAGAGATTATTGACCAACCTTGCTGTCGCGTTCCAATTCATTTCTCAACCACTCAAAATCACTATATCTTCTCCGAACGCTTGAATCCTTGACTTTGAAAACGGGTAAATTTGTCTGCAACGAACAATAATATTTTAACCATAAATGGCAAAGTCATATATTATAAATATAATAATTGAAATGTCTTATTCAGAAATCATTATCCAAATATTTAATGTTTAGTGAGTATCTATTATACGTTATTAATGCTAACAATTATATGTTCAAACCTTATTACAGTATGAGATGAAAGTAAAGGCAATTTAGAAATTCTTTATATTATCAGAATTTCATGATTTCGTTAAACTATTTCTTTGTTAAAATAGCATGATTCACGAAACATATAATACTGTGGACAAAGGCTCACAACCAAAATATATGCAAATGATGCAAAATCGACAGGATAAAAGTGAAAGTATGCAATTAAATTTGCAGAACCTGCTGTTGACGTATAAAACAGAATAGCAGAACATTTATTACTCACAAATTGACTGAATTTTGCAAGGATAGACAACAATATAAGAAAATACTAAGCATTAGATGAAAAACTTACTCGCATTCGCACTTCATAATCGGTGTACCGCTTCTTGCCAACGCCGTGCGTAATCGGGTTGATCACGTCGATTTCAAGGAAATTCGCCGGAGCCGCATAGGCATCGTCGAGCGTTTGTTTCTTGACGTTTAGTCTCCTCGTTGCGTCCACCGTCGTGTCTGCCATAACTTGCTTACTGTCAAGTGTCAATCACGACGTATCCACCTACTGCCGGAATTCAGATGAGCCATGAACTTTTTGAACTATCGAGTCTCGAAAGTCCTCTCAACCTCCCTCAAGCCTCTCAAGTGTTACAACGTGTGTTATACATATACCATATATACCATACATATATATATTACCAAATGGAAATCTCGTAGTTTCCATTTGCCAATTGTACCGCGGCATTACGAGATTTCGTTCTCTGTTGGTTTATCTTTCCCAGTTCGATAGGAAAAATCCCCTAGAGCTACGAATATTGGACGTAAGTCCCCAAAAAAACATTTTTACGTAACAAAAATTCGCCGAAGTTCTTATTATATCTAAAAAAAGTTCTCTGCCAACACAGTATAATATTCAAAAAATTGATTATAAAAAAAATATATTATCCAAGAAAGTTTTTAAGAACAATTATGTTTCAGTACAATAATTTTTAACCACAAAAAACACCTTGAAATCGTATAATAAAGGTTCTTTCTCATGAAAGAAAACCCAAATACTAATTGAAACATACATTGTATATAAACTATCATGTTTATTACTAAAACATAAAATCTTTTTTAAAAAAATTACTTATTACGCTTAGTATGCAGTATTTATTGTTATTTTTTCGCTAATTTAATGAACAATTTTTTTTCTGGTATTTCTCTTCAATCTTCTATAGTGAAGATCGTGAATATAAATGTATATGAACGGTATACGGTTCATATATGGGCACGAAACCAGGACGAGTTGCACAAAAATATAAGGAGAGTTTTCCAGTAATGTTTCTTGGAGTAAAACCTATAAAGGCTCTATACATACATATGTGGTAATAAGATTTACTTCCGAGTATATATACAGGAAAATAACAACTGTATATTAATTTACTGAAACATGAGTAAAATATTATTACTACACTCCCTATTGAAAATATCCGGGTGGTTTTTACCACGTGGTCTATAACCATATGGTTATTTCCAAATTGCGACCGGGTACTATTGGCCGATTTGACCAGGTCCAAACCACTTGGTCATAACCACATGGTTTCGCCCCCTGCCGATTAAGTCTTGACCACTTGGTCATGACTTGATGAAAAAATATTAAAGTGAAAAAAAAAAATCCTCGAACAGTAATCGAACCCGGGTCGTCCATCACCTTTCAATTCCGAACTATAACCACTCGGCCACGTTTGCTGTTGAAAACCGTAGCAAAAATTACGAGGACTTTCAGGAAAAATTAAAATACTGAAAGGTCAAAACTTAGATTAAAAAGGATTAAAAAAGGATAAAATAGGATTTATTTTCTTAATGACGATTCTAATAGGATTTATTTTCTTAATGACGATTCTGAATCTGTCGATTCAAGTTTTCATGTTTTAATCATATATGTTTTCTTACTGTATGGAACGTTCTTCTGTATGTGGATAAGGTAACATGTTCAGACAAGCTACGACACGTTTAATACCAAGTTCATGTTGTTACGTCCTACTCCTGTTTTAATTGTGTCTTATTTTTGCCACGATTTACAACAGCAAACGTGGCCGAGTGGATATAGTTCGCACTTGAGAAGTGGACGACCCGGGTTCGATTTCTGCTCGAGGAAGGTTTTTTTAATATTTTTTTCATCAAGTCATGACCAAGTGGTCAATACTTAATCGGCAGGGGCGAAATCATGTGGTTATGACCACGTGGTTTCGACCTGGTCAAATCTGTCAAAAATACCCAGTCGCAACATGGAAATGACCATATGGTTAGACCACGTGGTAAAAACCACCAGGATATTTTCAATAGGGTGTCTTCTTCATTTCCAGCAGGGGATGATAGACCGAGAGATATACAAAGGGATAAACTAATACAAGAGATGGCATTCAAATACAAACAAAGAGATAGGAAAAGATAAGCTATTCCATTTCATGGAGAATGGACTAAGTGATTATGAAGAGGTAGACCTTTGGGAATCAAAAAAATTCTGGAATATTTTTTAGTCAATTTTAAACAAGGAAGAAATATGCTTTATCGTAATAGAAATTCCATTTCAAAAGTCCCATATCGGATTTCTATTACAATAGAATTACAATAAGAAAGTAACCCCTCCTTTTCCTATTCAAAGAATATATTCTACTTGAATAGTTTAGCAATCGATCAAGACTATTTCCAAAAATTCAATTTTTTCTTTATCCAATAAAGGAAATCCCTCACTTTATAGGCGTTACGTAAAATCGTAGCGGTCGTTTCGCTTAAAAACAAAAAAAAAAGGGATGAAAATCAGTATTTATTAACGTCGACGCGCCAATCTAATTATACACTTTTCACCGATTTTAAAGTCAATTTAAAGGAGTTTTTTTTCGCGAAAGCAGAAATAATGCGAATAAAACTTAACCGCGTCGAGGAAATTGGATTTGGGGGTTTTATTGCAACATTTCGATTTAAGACCCAGGGGCAAACAACCCCCCGCTCAGTTTTACTCAGGAAAATTGTTGGACGCCCCGTGTTCCCGCCATTCCCATCACGCCCACGTCTTTTGGCCACCACAAAATGAAGCTTGAAATGTTCGCCCTCGGAAACACGCGGTTCTTACAGCGCCTCCACTTGTACATATACCCACACGTAAAATGTGCTTCATTTTATTATTGAGCTGTCCATTCACCGCACTCGTCAATATCTTTTGTTAAAAAATTAACGGGTTTGAATGAGAAATTGTTTGGGCCCAGTGATCGGAATTGGATAATAAAATAAAAATTTTAAGCCATTCCTATATCCGTACTTTGAATTCGTTAAACTGTATTAAAATTGATTAAATTTCGAAGCAAGTTCATACATTTTAATTTAGATGGACATCATTTCTGGTCCATTTTTTAAAATAATTAATAGTGAATGCTTTAATGTGATATTTCGCTAGCTATTTACCGAAATGAGTTAGACGCGAAAAACCTCAAAAAAGCCAATTTTTTCTCTTTATGAGGTCGTAACTAGCGAAATATTCATCCCAGATAATATGCTCTTAAAGGGGAATTGTTGGGCTTGAAAAAATCTTTAAAATGCGCCCTCGCTCGTTAATATAGGTTTAAAATGAGCCAAGGTTTTGCAATAAGAATAATTTTTTTTTCTAAAGTTCAATTGCTCGCCATTCAAATTCTATGCATCAGTTCGAATTTTGGTAAAGGACTTTTTGATTTCAATTTTCACGAAGAATCGCCACCTGAAATTTTATCCGCCAGTTATGGGACACCCTGTATATATATACGATTAATTATACTTTTTAATTCAGTAATATTTTACAATAATTCTTTTTTATTCATGGGAGTTGGAAGAATAAGTTGCTCAGCATTCATAAAGAAACTTATATATACTATATTACAAAAAATTACAAAGATATTACAAAACTATATTAAGAATTTTTTCATTTTTTCATTCCGATGGATTCAAGCAAAAGCTTTTTACATATAAAGTTTTCAATTACAGTATACTAATGGCATATTTTTTTGGGAAAACTTATTTTCGATTCAGATTAATAGAAATACATTTTCTTATTAAGAAATTTTGATTGAAACGCATTAATAGGTCAATTTTTCGATAATATTTTCGATAATACATTGTTTTTGGATTCGAATTGATTGAAATGCAAATTTTCATATTCTTAAATATGGATTAAAACGCATTAACGGGACATTTCATCGAGTATATTACTGATTTAAATTGATTGTAGTATAAATTGTCGTTTAAAAAAATCCGCATAGAAACGCATTAACAGCTCACTTATTTAAGAATATTATTTTTGGATTCACGTGGATTCAAATTTACCAATTCGTAATAACGAATAGGAATGCATGCAGGCAGTCTGTGCCGCGTGCGGATAAAAAAAATCGAATTTTCTATTCGTATTATGAACAAAAATAGAAATGCATTGCGGATAAAAATGGATTCGGTTTTTTTCAAATTTCAAGGACTCTTAAAATTAATGCATTTCAATACCTTTCTATCCATTTACGATTGCTAGGCCCAGTAAATGAAAATGGATTAAAAGGGATTAAAGTGTCAGAAGAGGGATTAAAACCGTTAGAGCAACATTTTGATTGGGGGGGGGGGGGGGGGGGGGGGGGGGGGGGGGGTATTAATAATAGGAGAGTTTTCTGTCACGATGAAAAATTGATTATTAATGTATAAATAACTTGATTATTGTGCAATAATAACTGAATTCAGTTGATTAACAATGGTTATTTTTCTTCGGCTGCGTAAATTTATAATTCAGCAACGTCGGTAAAGTAGTTAAAGTGCAACTTCGACAATAAAATATATGGAAGGGTTTTCTGAAGTAGAACGCATACCTGCCGAAACTTTCAATAATAAAATTATAAGTGAGAAATTATGTTTTTATTATCAACATTTGTGCTTTGGAAGGGTGATTCTACATAACAAATACACAATCCTCGAAAAAATATCTCTGAAGGTGGTTGAAAAATGGAATGAGCGAACGTTATACGAAATGTATTATATTTTTCCTTATATTATATTTATATCTGCAGCGAAAATTATTTGTTATATACCCACTTCGTAAAGTTGTCATTCAATTTTATTAAACAAATTTCATTCGTATTTTTTTAGATATTCTATACGTTAAATGACGAATTACCCTGCTTCCAATGCCGTAATTTGAAGAAAAGAACGCTTCAATCATTTTTAATTTACACCCACCTGTTTTCGAGGTTAGGTCGCGGAAACTTTATAGATTATATACCCCTAATACATTTATGGGGTATCAATCATAAAAATCGCTCTGTTTCTGTATAAAATACATTTTTAATAGTGGTATATATAGTAGGATGACGTTCATATATATAATAGTTATATAAATATTCAAAATTTACCATCTCTATTTTGAACGGAACTTGCCGCGAGTTTCGTACTTTTTGCGTAAATATAGTATACATACTGCAGGTCATGTACTATACATGTATAGTACATGACCATTGAAACAAAGAAACATACTGCGCGCTTATTATTATTCTTTTTATATTAATGAAGTAAAATGCACCATGGTAAAATGGTCCTAAATATTTGTATATCACTTATTAATGTGGTGTGTATTCTTCACCGCAGCATATATACAAAAGATACAATAGAAATAGACTCATCATTTAATTGCGGTACCAGTGTAGTAGATCCAGTGGAAAACATCAGAACTGCGATAATCTAAATATCGCGTTTTTTATTTGCCGAAATTCAGGAGACAGGTTTCTTTTTTTGTAAATCGTATTAGGAAAAATCTACTTGAAACTATGCACTCAAGATGACGGTAAATGTACCTCTTGTTTTTTTCTTAAACATTGTTCTTTTCGCAAAATTTTCCCTGTTCTTTTCGGTGCTTGCGGGGGGCAAAAAACTTCATATGCATTCAGGGTGCACACGCACAGGGGCGTCAACTTATGAATTCCCGGGGTGTGGAGTAATTAAATATTCTTTACTTGTATATATATATATATATATAGTATTGAAACGGTTGTGTAGGTGTAGGAACCGTATAACATGATATTATATGCTTTAATCGTAGCATACCGAATATGCAGAATATGCTTCGCATGTGAATCCAGCCTAAGGAGTGAATTTCATTTTCTTCTTCAGTTGTCGGGGTCCTAAAAATCCCTGAAAGGCACTAAAAATCTAGGGTGTGGAATTCCACACCCTAAAAAATGTGGGGTGTGGAGTACTCCACACCCTCCACTGGGAAGTTGACGCCAATGCACACGCATACAGTGTATATATACATATATGTGTGTGCGTGCGCTGTATATGCATATAGTTAATGCACGAAATAAACCAGGTGCAAACAGCAAATAAAAAAAAAAGCGCGATGGTTTTTATATCGGCGTTACAATAAATTATTCATACACGTAAGATATTGAAATGAATATATCGCGAAAAATATGAAAATTCGATAATCCCCTATACAAATGCGTGCAAATACACACGTGCATATATAATTGCATAAATGAGAAATAATCAATAATCGGTTCTTGATCTCGTCCACCAGGAAGCGGTACCTAACCTTCAGCATCCCGAGACGTCGCAACCTACGGCCGATAAGAACGCATCCGAGTGCCGGGGTCATTCGGAGAAACAGCATCAACAGCAGCAGCAGCAGGAACAGCAGCAGCAGCTCAGCGCCTCCGCACGCGTCGGCGTGGAAGTCGGCAAACGCGCCTCGTGCGATTTGCCGTCGCGACATCCATATCAGCACGCAGCTGCGGCCCTGGCCGCCGGCGACAGGACGAGACCGACGAATCCGCTGAGCGTCGAAGAAGAGGCGCCCGTCGTTCCGCGCCTCAATGGTGCCAAAATCGTCGGCGAGCACCTCGCATCCTCCAGCCGCAGACGCGGAAAGGACGATGTCATGGAGCCCGACGGCAGGAGCGAGGACGATTACGCCAAGTCCGGCTTTTCGAGTCCCGAGGTATATATATATACATTTCCATTTGAGAATTTCTTTTTTCGCTCTTTCTTCGCGTCCCTTTAATCCCCACCTTCTCGATTTCTGTCATGGCGCGAATTTCGGCTTTTTCTCCAGCATGCATGTCACCCCCTCGATCTCTCGCATCTCGCTCTTTATATATTATCGCCATATAATGACATATTATTCCGGGAGTGAACGACCGCGCGCGTAGTGAGTGTTGTTTTGTACAGGCAAAAATGGAAATGTATTTCGATGTAGTATGATTCATCTTTAAGGAAGCGTGAACGTATAGACGTCAAAAAAAAAGTGCGATACCAAAACGTCACCCTCCCGTTTCTTCTGCTATTACGGTATTGATTTTACGCCTCCGCTCTCTGTCTCCCTCCACCGTTTCTCTCGTGGCGCGTTGCGCCCTTTCTTTTCTCTCCACTTTGTTGTTCTTGTCGATTTCCATTAACTGCGAACCACCGCGCGCATTCGTGAATCGGAATTCGAAATTGACACCGGAGCTCCGATATGTGTAAATTGCATGAAAACAGATACTCGAGTGCATCAAAACCCTGCGAAGGGTTGTAGGCGTTAACCTACACTTTTCTTCAAAATCAAATGACAGCTTTATTTACTCGACACAGTTGCGAAACATACGTGTAAATATTTGCAACCCACATTTATTATTGTTAATGACTAAAATTTTAATTTCCTAGTGTCAACGTTGATTGTCAGTGATTATCATTAAAGAGAAACGTCTACAATTTTTTTTAGAAATTCTCAAAACACCCTTTCTTTCTGTCTACAGCCAAAAACTGTGAACACTATCGAATTTGGTTTAAAGATGTGCAATTTGAAAAGCATAACGATACAATTGTCTTGATTTTAAAATACAGTAATTCATTTTGTTTACAGTTGTTTTCAAAAAGAATTAGACACTTTGAAAATGTCACCAGCAGCGATGACGACAGCAGACCAGGCTCTTCACTCCAGAATCAGAGGCTATTACATTATCACGGAACTTTGTCAGGGCAAAGAGATCTTTGGGGCTCGACGCAATCCGCAGGATTCCCTGCTTACTATAGCGGATCGGCTACTGCACATAATGTAAGATTTTATGTTTTTATGAAGAGTACTGCTGTTTACCACGTATACATAAATTTAACATTCATAAAAATGCTAAAAGCAACAAACTTCAAATAACATAAAAATTAAGAATTTAGAATACTTCATATTTATTGTTTCAACCTGCGTTTCAGGACATGGACAGCCTGACCTGCTTTCCGTCGAATATGGAAATGAACACGTCAGCATGCATACAAGATCAGCAGAGACTCAACTCTAAGGTGGATGTAGTTTACAGTTTATTAGGAATGCTGGGTACTACAGAGGGTCGGGAAGATATGAGTGTAACGCTACTCTCAATGAGCAATTCGTTGGACAGTTGTTTAGCAATGAGGCAGTCCGGATGTCTGCCACTACTAATTCAATTGATTCACGCACCTGGACAGGACCCCGAGACAAGGGAACGCGCTGCACGGGCCTTACATAACGTCATACATGCAAGAAGCGACGAACGCGCGGGTCGCCGAGAAGCTCGGGTTTTGCGACTTCTTGAACAACTTCGTGACTACTGCCAGATGTTGAGGGCTTCCTTGGACACCGGCCAACCTCTGGACGACTTAGAAAGGCATCCTGGTGCTACGATAGCGGCATTGATGAAACTCTCTTTCGACGAGGCACATCGACACGCGATGTGTCAACTTGGTGCACTCCACGCTGTAGCCGAATTGATTGAAATGGACCATGCTGCACATGGTAGCGATTGTGAAGATCAAAATTGCGTTACCTTGAGGCGTTACGCTGGTATGGCTTTGACTAATTTGACATTTGGAGATGGAAATAACAAAGCACTACTTTGCTCCTTCCTCGAATTCATGAAAGCACTGGTCTCTCAATTAAGGAGTTTCAGCGATGACTTACGTCAAGTGACTGCTAGTGTTTTACGAAATCTGTCGTGGCGAGCAGATAGTAATAGTAAGAAAACTTTGCGAGAAGTAGGGGCTGTTATCGGTTTGATGTGTGCTGCCATGGAAGGTAGGAAAGAATCTACCTTAAAATCGATACTTTCCGCATTATGGAATCTATCAGCACATTGCAGCACAAACAAGATGGACATTTGCGCTGTAGAAGGAGCGTTGGCTTTTCTTGTAGATATGCTAAGCTACGAAGCGCCGTCGAAAACACTGGCCATCGTTGAAAATGCTGGTGGAATACTGAGAAACGTATCGAGTCACATCGCCGTCAGAGAAGACTACAGAGCAATTGTAAGAGAACGTGGATGTTTGCAGGTTTTACTCCGACAGCTGAGATCGCCGAGTTTAACTGTCGTTAGTAATTCTTGTGGAGCACTGTGGAATCTGTCCGCACGATGTCCACAAGATCAACGCCTACTATGGGACTTGGGAGCTGTTCCAATGCTTCGAAGTCTCGTACACTCAAAGCACAAGATGATCTCAATGGGTTCCAGTGCAGCACTGAAGAATCTATTGAGTGCTCGACCTAGCGGAAGTAATCTTGTTCATTTGGATTCCACGGCAAGAGGTCTTGGTCTGTCAACCCTACCCACCCTGGGAGCCCGCAAGCAAAAAGCTCTGGAACAAGAGATAGATCAAAATTTGGCAGAAACCTGCGAGAATATCGAACCAAGCACCTCTCCAGTTAACAAAGATGACAAATTTGATAGATTCACCTTTAAACTTGACCAGAGCTTTACGGATGTCAAAAGATCATATCAGTCTCGTAATTTTCTACCGGGAACATCAGGGAGTCGGTATGAAGGAGTTACTCGTAGCGAGAGCAGAGAATCCATGCGATCAATAACGAGTACCCATTCGGATACGATTTTTGAAAAGATACATCGACATGCTGTTAATGGGCTATCTCCTGCTGAAATGCAAATGAAACAGCAATCTTTGTCATTGCACTCAGCGACGGGTGGCTTCAATACTGTATCTGACAATAAAGCAAATCAAGCTGAAAAGAAATACGCTTTGCGATACATGAATGCTATACCGGAGCGTTTCAGACCAGGAGATGAATCGACCGACCTCAGTAATTTGAAATGTAATGTTTCAACCATTTCATGGGCTAGCGAACCCAATCAAGATCTTATTTGCTCCAAAGGAATGATTCGTTCTACGATCGAAGATAATATGTGCATGACAAGCTCCTGTGAATCGACCAACTCCAAAATTGGACATAAATCGTGTTATTCGGATAAACAAGAGACACCGGACTATCAAACATCTAATTTGATGAATACTACAACGAGCTTCTCCAATTCAAGAATCAAACCCAATATATCCTTCGATAATCTTAGCTCCTACAACTCTTCATTAAAGAATATACAGAAGGCCATCTCGCCGTCTTTAAGTCCTGAAGGAGATCCTTTTGGAGATTACGCAGAAACTGATTTAGATCAACCGACAGATTACAGTTTACGCTATGCTGAACAAGTTTCTGATGAAGACGAGAAGCAAAGCTCGGCATACTTTACCAGTACCGAACAAGATCTTATCCAATCTGAAGATACTGTCAAGACATATTGTACAGAAGGTACGCCTTATCAGATATCGCAGAATTCGTCAAGAGCAACTTCAGCCTCCGATCTACAGGATGACAGTAAGATTCGAAGCACTTTCAGAAAAATTCCAGAATCAACATCGAGACTTGTGCAACTGAATGGAGCAAAACACTTCAATAATGGTCTTACAATCAATGAAAAAAACAAACTTCGAGTTCCTAGTAAAACGAGATCCAATGTCGATGCGCAGCGTATAACAAATTCAGGTAAATCATTCGTTACAATTTTAGCGCGTATTAAATTAATCAATTCATGGTTTTTTTGAATCTTACAAAATTTACGCAAATATGCTGCAAACGTAAAATTATTTGCATCATGTTTGCATCATCTGCGTCCCTAACTGCGGCATTTCCTATTAGGGACGGTATTTAGATGAGTATATTATATATAAAAGTAAAAAGTTAAAATTTATAGAAGACGTTCAACCGACCTTGGATGTTGAATCCTCAACGGAAATCGAAGACAGCGCTATCTTCATTGAAGAAGGAATGTTTGGTCAGAGTTCTGGTACACCAAGTTTAGGCTCAATGACTGGTGATGACGAACCGAAAATTACTAACGATTCTAAACGTAAAGAACGTCAAGGAACAGTAGGTACCAAACAGAATCTTGAAGTGTATACCGTAGATGCTGAAAGTTGCCCTGAATCTATGCATCAAGTCAGTGACGGAGATGATGACGATGAGGATTTGCTTGTGGCATGCATCAATATTGGAATGCAAAACAATAGGTAAAATTTAACATTTACATTCTAATGCAATTTTTAAGCAAATTGTTTCTTCTAACTAATAACTTTTTTACCTACGTATAATAATTTTTGATAGATTCCATTTCAAAATATGAATAAAAATTAAAATCTTACATTGAAACGAATGGCGGTAATTCATTCCAAAATTGACGTGAATTGATTACATTTAATGGTTATAGGCATAGGCAGTCTTATCGAAGAAACAGTTTCGACGAAGATTCACCAACGGAAAGTAATCTTACAAGGTACAAAACAAGCAGTGCTTTAAACAACGTTGCCATTAGCAGTCCAAGGGAAATGAGCGATGGAGTGGTTTCTGGTGCTGAGGTACTTAATTTTACCTATATCAATTTCAATTCTCTATGCTTCCTCCCTGTAAGACCTGCATGAGTGAAATGCGTTCTCAAAATTTAGTAAACTTAGATTTTATTATTTAGTTACACACACTTTTAGCTGTTACACCGTTTAATTTGAATTTTTAAAAGATTTCAAATTTTGTTTTAGAAATCAAGTTTTTAAAACATTGAGTCAAGACAGATTGTTTTTTGGTTAGCATTTTCAAGACTGAAGAAACTTTAGGAAGCTGATGATTCTATTTCTATTTCAAAATTTCGATCCCTTCTTCATTATTCTAAAATTATCATCAACTTTTAGACTTCACTTACGTATCATTTATATTCTTTCAAATTTCTATACTTGGGATGAGTTCTTTCGAGATTTTTGTTCTCCAGGTCGAATATAACTTTTCTTTTCATTCCTTGTTTCATGATTCTTAAAAATAATTTTTAATGACGTTATAAATATAAATATAATACTCTAAGAAAACATCCCTTTTTAGTTTTTTGCATTCTTAAATTGGAGTTTTACTTAATTTCAGTAGTTCATGTCAAGCATAAGATTCTATCCGCTTGTTAAATTATATTTTTGTTGGTAGATTTTCATAAAATTTATTTTGATTTTTACGACTTTAATTCTAAAATTCGGTCGTAACACAACTTTTAAAAGCAGTTTTTTTAAATAACTATACATATTGCTTCCTATGTATCATTTTTTGGTAGTTTTAAACCTCCCCAAATGCTAATATTTTACAATTAAAAATTACTATTGTTTAAATTACCTTTATTACACTTAGGAAAGAGCTGAATATGATTGAAAGAAAAAATACGATAAAAGTTAAAGAGTGAAAAAACGAATTAAAAGAGATTAAAAAGGATTAAAGTGAATTCGATTATTGTTGTGGTCATTGAACCTTTACAATTAGTATAGTGACCGTAATTCGTTAAATTTTGAAATTTCTACAATTTATATCAACGGTCAAGAATCATTTGTTAATAATTAAAGTGAATTCACTTTTAGTATTTTTAATACATTGTAATCCACTTCAGTTCTTTTTAAATCATTTGTTGAACTTTCAATTTACTTTCATTTAGTGGTGATATAAATATTATTAACTGTTTTGTTTTTAACGATATATTTAAATGCCGTATAAAATAAGATTCCAGCAACTTGCTGAAGCTAACAGGCTTTCATGTATAACGACGATTTTAGAAAATTCGATTAAAGTTGTAAAAGTTCATCGCACGATACAATGGAAACTAAATATTCAATTTAATGTAAAATCAAGTTTGGTAGAAGTGCGTTGCTTTGAAACGTGATATACAGTAATGAAGAGGTGTAAATGAATTTGAATTTGACTGAAGAAGGTTCCTTTAATGAATTTTTATTGTCCACGTTTCGTCACCCAGGACAATAAAAATTCATGAAAGGAACCATCTTTGGCCAAATTCAAATTGATTTACAACTTCTCATTATTAATACAAATTAAATACAAATTTATTTAAACTACCAATGAAAAATTAAAAATTCTTCATTCCTTGTTGAACACAAAAGTAAAAAAAAAACTTGTTTGTGATATTAGTTTGAAAAATAGTTCACTACTTCTATAATGATACTTATGTAAGGGTCAAAGGGTTTCTTATGCAGATCCTCAACTCAACCTTACACTCCTACAAATAGTTGAATTTATCACTCATACTCTTTCAACGTCGATCATAAGAAAATAAAGTGAAGCTAAACCTGTATAGATAATTTTCTGATGCGTCATTGACTTCTTTTAGAACTTGGTTCTTGAAAACGACACCAATAATTAAAAAATGACTCTACTTCCTCTAAGAACCATATTTCGATCTACCAGTTTTTAAAATATATCGCCAACCTTCTTCTACTAACTTCCAGGCTTTTCACAATCTCTAAGGTGCTTCGTAACGTTTTCTTCGATGTTATCTTCCATTTAAAATTCAGGTGTAACTGAAATATACCTTTGTTACTTATTGAAAATTTGAATTTCAAAAGTATTTAATATCTTTTCATTTGAATACCCTTATAAACTTCCTTAACATTTTCTAACTCTCAAAAAGATGAATGCATTTTATATTGACGGTATTTTTCTCCCAGTCGAGTCCGCTGACTTCATTGGAGTACGTGAGTCCACAGAACGCGCGCAGCGACGGTGACTTCAGTACGGCCACTTACACCAACGTCGTGACCTGTTGCTCGGAGACCTCGGAAGCTTCGTCCATCGACAATGGGGCCAGCGACTTCTATACGGTGCACGAGACGATCACCATCGAGAAGGACATCTCTAAAATGGATCGCGACGAAGAGGAGTCCCTCAGCACTGACTCTCACTTATTCTCGTCTACGCAGAGCTACATGTCCGTGGAGGACAAGGACGCCCGTTTCGATACTGCCAGGACCATGGATTCGCTGAAAAGCGCAACCTCCAATAAGGACATTTCCACGATTCCCGAGAACGTTTTAGCGGTGACTTCCAACTCTGAGAGTTGCGAGTCTTTCGACTCGGTGGAGAGATCTGAACACGCACTTCTTGAGTTGTGCATCAAGTCCGGCATCCCTCAAAAACTGTCCCCAAGTGGTTCGTGCGAAAATATAACCGGTGATCCGGCAGACGCGAAACAGATCGTCTCCCAGGAAGGATCGAAAACAATCGAGGAAGCCGAGTACCGCAGACAGAGGGATCCGGATGCTATGATTGCCTCGCTGGATCGCTTGACGGCTACCTTGGTCCAGCAGACGGAGGCGATGAGGGAACGCGACTCCTCGTGCGCGATGAAGCAAAGCCTACTGAGCGACACCTGGAACGAGGACTCGCCAAACGAATTCTCGTGTCCAAGTATCAGTGTAAGCGCGCCCTACGTCGCTTCGTTCAAGAGCGAAGAGGACGAGAACACGGTGCCGTCGGCTGAGTCCAGTCCAGGAAACGAGAATGGTGCACCAGCGGCCATGAGCCAGTCGACTATTATCGAGAGGGAAGCATTCAAGCTCGCTGAAGCAGTACGTCAAGAGGCGAACGATCAAGACACTGGATCTTTCGGTGTGGCCTCCCTCGACCTGGATTCCATAAATCCACCGTCGACAATGGGAAGTTTATTGTCGTTGACCGCGAGTTTAAGCGCGACAGTTGACGTTTATGACGGGATCGGGAAGTCGTTACCGTTGAGTCGCAATTCTAGCAGGAAAAAATCCTTGCCGCTTGGCGTGGTGGCGAAAAGAGCTTTGGGGCAGAACTACACCGGAAGTTTGGAGAGCCTGTTGATCGAATGCGGAAATCACTCGCAGCTGGAGAACGTTAAGCCGCCGTCGATGATGGACGAGTTGCTGGACATGGGTGACATGGAGAACAGCATGGTGAGCGTGGCGAGTATTACTTCGGAGATTGCGGACGCGAAAGATAACGATTCGTCGAGCTTGACCGGTAGCGACCCTGTATACGACATGGTTAAACCGGTGGCCAATGTCCTGGCGATTACGCACATGAGGTACGCGCAGGGTCTGCACGGTAGCGCCAACAACAGCTTGACCGAATGCTTGGAGAACATTAATCCTCCTTCGCTGTTCAACGAAGTAAGTCAAATGGACGACTCGACGATGGATGCGAATACGGATACGGTTTGCAGCGAAACGCTCTGCCACGATATGGAATTTTATTCGGAGGAGGCCTCTCATCACGTTTTGTCGGAGCGAATAGACGAAATGGATAATGATACCGATGAAGCAACCACTCCAATACCGTCGGAATACTGTGCCAGCAGTTCAGCCGAGTCCACACCAAAGAAGCGCGTACACAAAAGCCACTTGACTCCGAAGCAAAAGAGGCAGTTGACGAAGGAGAGGTACAAAACGTACACCATTGCCGGTGAGATGGCGAAGAAGGAAGAAGAAGACCGAAAGAAGCAGGAGCAGGCAGAAGAGGGCGAAATCGCGACTCAACGTGGAAAGTGTTCGCCGTCCTCAAAACTCACGCCCAAACAGCGGAGACAAGAGGATAGGGCACGATTCCAGACTCAGGTTCTGGATGTTCCGAATCTGAACAAAGCCGAAGAGACTCGGGAAAGGCAACTCGACAGCCCACCAGAGCTGGGCGTTACGAAGACGGAAACGGTACAGTCTACTCCAAAATCGTCGATACCTATGTTGAAAAAGATGTCAAGCTGCAAGGTGTACAAATTAAACAAAATTAATCGAACGGATAAAGAACGATATCGCACAAGGACACTGAACGAGGCAGAATTTACGCAGCAAGCCGAATCCGAAGATCCTACTTCGAACATTGGATTACAGGAAATGCACAATATGCTGGAGCGAAATGCGAATATAGTTTTGAATACACTGAACGAAACGAAGAATGGGGAAATGAATTGCGAGGATGCCCTCTTGGATTGCGAAACCCTGAGTTTAGTTTCAAATGAATCCGATGCCGAACGAAGTTTACAGCTGAGATTCGCCAATGGAGTTAGTCAGCGACTGTCTAATGTTTGCAACGAACAGTTGATGATGCAAAATTTCGCGCTGGACATTCACTCGCAGAGACGCTCCAGCGATTCCAAATTGTCAAGTCTAGAGTGCAATAAGAATTCTTCAGACTATTTCGAGTCAGGCAGCGACGACGATTCTCTATCGGAGAAGCAACCGCAGCAGATCCGAGGACCTCGTATAGTCAAACCGACCGCTTTCACCAGGGAACTCGAAACTAACCTTCTGGAATCGGAACCTAAGGGAATTCGCGGCAAAAGGAAACCACTCTACTCGAATCCGACAACCAGGAAGTCGACGCCGCAGTCGTCACCGTTAAAGGTGGTCAACGCGACTGGTATACCGATGGGTCGTAGCAACACGTCTCCGATAGTACGTGGAACAAGAGCCACGACACTGAGGCAAAACAACAGCACGTTTCAAAAGGCCAACAGCACGCCGAAAATAAGCACGACTCCCACCAGCGTAACGGAACGAAAGATCAGTAGTGCGAACTTGGCAAAGCGAAGTTCCATTCCGCAAAAGAGCTCGACTGCAACGTACACCAAAGCGTTTAAACGTCACAGCACGCCGCCTGGTACCTCTACCACTCCCCAAAAGGAAAACAAGGTCGAATTACCGATAAAACCTTTAGAAAGGCAAGGTACGTTCACCAAGATGGAGCCCAAGATGGAGAATGCTCCGACGATCCAACCGCCGTCTCCTAGCAACTCGAAGATTACAAGACCTACCAAGTTCTCGCCGAAGACGTCACCGGTTCACAGTGGCAAATCAAAGATATCTGTGCGAAGTTATCAGAGCACGACGACGTCGAAATTACCCAAGTCGTCGAGCACGGAACTTCCGTCACCTAGAGGCATTCCAACTCTAAAGCGACCTACGACTGGTTTTCACTTCGCAGTTCCTAATGAGGCAATGATTCCGAAGAAGCCTGCGGAGCAGAGACCCTTGACGCAGGGGCGAAAGGTTCCAAAGGACGCGGCTACTAGTAAAATAGCCAATTTATGGAAGAAGGTGGAAGAGAATAAACTCAAGCAGCGCTTCACGAAACCGGACTCGAGGCGATGGATCTCCGCTGGTAGAGCCGAAACGGTGGACTCGGCCGAAACGGTGGACTCGGCCGATACGGAACCAGGGTACAGACTCATGAGAAGCTCTACGTTCGAAGGGATCACGTCGGATGCGGACGACGCCACCTTCGCACAGGGATCCGACTGTCGAAACGAGGACGCGTCCAAGTTCCGAAACTCTTGCGATCTGGGCGAAATGAAGTCTTGCAAGATACCCATCAAGTTTATGGATTCCTCCAAGAGGGAATTGCAGAACGGCCACGGTGGAGTGACCTACCGAAAATACCAGGTTCAGGAATCTGGAGGTTCGGATGCCGATTCAGCGAAACGTATTTCTCGTCTTGGCTCCTTCTTCAGAGTCGATTCATCGGAGAACGAAGGAACGAGTACGGCGACCCGAACACCGGCATCGGCGATCGTCGCACCATTCAATTACGTTCCGCAGAGGGACATTTCTTTGCAGGAATCGAAAATCGAAACCGATGGCAAGCTCGAGGGAGAATATCGCACAGAATTTATGGCGTCCTTGACGAGAGTAACGACGGTCTAAGCATCAAATACAGAGATTCGTTGCAAACGTGTCAAAAGATGCAGTGATTCATTTTCGATTTCGATGTATCTGACTCGGACTAGTCACCCCTTAATCTCGCGTTTTCCCTTTTCGGCTCGACATTTGAAATTTCGTTCTACGATGATTGTCGCATTCACTACATAATTCGCTTCGAGCTTTACCCGAATCTTATCGCACGAAGATCCATTCGTCTTTGATTCCCAATCATCGGTTTGGTTTTCGAAACGCGTAGACTCATGCCAAAAATCCTTTATCGATACATAATCCCACCGAGTCAACGTGTCGTACAACTATATATGTACACATATATATATATATATATATATATATATATACATATATATGTGTGTGTGTGTATATATAAACGACACGCGGAACAATTTCCAAGATCGTCGATTGAACGTAGAGTCGATAGTGATCACACTCGATTATTTATTTAAACTTAAAACCGTGTATATAAAGACTAAGGAGGAGTATGTAGAAAAAGGACCGCATCGTCGAAGGTGGAAGAGAGGAAAACAGGGACATTTCTAGACTATATAGAAGACGATTATACCGAAATACGTAGTGTCGGGCTTTTCGTTTCGACAAAACGTCTGTTCGACTGGACGGTCCGCTGGCCACGGACGACAGAATCCAATTCTTACTTTATGAAGACTGATAGCGGGAAGGTAGCGGTAGAAATGGGCGGTTCGTTGGAAAATGATCTTTTCTCCCTCCTAAATAAGCAAGGGCAGGTTTTTAAGAGTATCGTAGCGGTCTAAAATGTTACGGAAGCAGGACTTTGTAAACGAAAAATTACGGTCTCTAGTCCACTTTTTAATTTACACGGCGGTAGGATATATTTTGTGAAGATACGGAGCGATGATATGTTAAATTGAAATACGTACATTGTAAAAATATATACACTGTAAAAAATGAAAAGAATTTCGTGTGCTGTGGCAGAGTCGCATAAAATGTCTAGAGTATCATTTAAGAGACACTGGTCCAAATTTGTGTCGAATACTTGGAATTTTTATTTTCAAAACTGAGATTGACGATAATTTGTAGGCAAACTGTTTGAAATCTTAAGAAACGAAATCACGCAAAAAAATCTAGTTAAAATTGCGACGGTAGAATAGTTGCGAAAAATCGCTTTTTTGTAACAATCGTTAATTATAAAATATCTGTTGGTAATTTAAGGAAAGATTCTCGTTCTTCATAATGGACTTGAAAGCATCAATTCTTAAATTCGTACGAATTTTTTTTCTTTTCTTTTTTATACATTCTTCTGTTCTATTATCTCTGTACAGAGCAGTTATATTGGTTTTTCTTTCCACGCTTTTTAATGATTTTATTTTTAAGTAAAAGGCCACGACGTTAGAAAGAAAATGACACTATAGGAAAAAGAAAGAGTTAATTAAATTTATATATTCAAACAAAATGATTGCCATTGACTCCTAATCGCAAAATTGAAAAGTTACGAGTGTCATTCAAAATTTGACAGTTAGAAGCGTACGAAATACATTTTCGTCTTTTTTACAGTGGTAAATAAGTACCAACCCTAAATCCCTCCTATTATCCTACTTTCCGTACCGACCAAATTGCGAGACGAAGCAAGGACTTTACATTTGAAAGCTTCAGTTTCTAACTGCGTTTGCCGCTCATACTCGATATTCTAACGCGTATCTGTGATGCCATTGTGTCGTGTATATAGTTATCATTATATCGTTAATTTATTTCCTCAGTTGCTTCACCATCTCTTCCGCTCGAAGCTGCTCGACCGGTGACGGGGAGCTGCTTCGAAGATGGAGATTGTTTGGTGGTTGCAATGGGCTGCGAATCTTTTATACGGTTTTCTTTTTACTTCTGTTTATTATAAGCTTTTATTTCCTTCTAGCTTTCTCGAGAACCCTGCATCCAGTTCGGATTAATCGTGGGTTAATCCTCCCAACTAGGAGCGTGACCAGGGCGTAAGCATTTCCGTGTTCTTATCTTCGTGATTCCCCTTAAACGTTCGTTGGTATCGTTTCAGATGAATTTGGTCCGTATGCGAGGCAGATTTTCTGTATAATCACTTTGTAACAGAATTTCCCCATTCTGTCAGCAACAACTTAGATACTAAGCATAATACTTTTGTCAGTATGCCTTAAGTTCGATCAATACTCCATGATTTGTATATTATCCACGATTAAAGTAACAATAAAAATTTGTAGCTAATCGATCAAGTCGCACGCTTGTTTTCATTTATACAAAAATGTTCTTTATTTTATTAAACTTATACAAAACAGAAATGTTATATTTCACACAGGATGCTCATAAAGGTTGATCATTTTGTCTTCGGCCACTGATACAATCATGTTATTTCTGATCGGATGATACTTCACAGCCCACACCTGAAACCGAGTTGGCAGTGTTAGCAATTTGCCTCTTATATTTTTTAAAAGTAAGTAAACCTCTTCAAAAAGTAGATAAAAGTAATGCATAAAAATTTGGTACTTGCCTGATCGGAGTGCTCTTTAAACGTATGTAAGCATTGTCGTTGTGCCACCTCCCATACTTTCACAGTATGGTCTGAGCTACTCGACGCAAATTTCTTACCGTCCGGTGCGAATGTTACTCCAAGCACCCAAGAGGCATGACCCGACATAGTTCCAGCAACGTTCGCGTCTTTCCTGTATATAGAAAAATTGATTTGTTTAAGAAAATGCTAATCTGTGACTGTAAATAAGTAGTAAAAAATTTGAACTGTCGAATTTATATAACAAAAAAAGTTAAGGTGTTTTCCTTACACGTCATAAAGTTTCATGTGGCCATCATCCGATGCTGTCAGAAGGAGCTGCGAATCAGGTGAAAACGAGAGCGACCTGATAGGCATAGCGTGACCTGTAATGCGATTAATTCGTAAGATCGATAGTTATCTTTGGTATTTTTATTAAGCAGTGTTGATTTTACCTTCTAGTGTTCGCAGAACTTTGCCATGGGCGACGTCGAAAATATTTATGATTCCATCTATGGCCCCACTCGCAATGTATTTTCCATCTGGACTCTGAACGAAAGAAAGGAAAAGTTTTCACTTTTTATTGAAATTATTGTTCAAAATGATATTTTACTATAGACATTATGAACATGTCGGGTGCATTTAAGGTAGAATTTTGTACATTGATGTAATATATTATAATACTTTCTGTACTGTTGATAAAACATTCATGTCAGTTTGAAAATTATTAAGAAATGTTCAATCAATATTATAAATGATTTTTTTCTATCGACAAGGTACACCTACAAATTTTAAATAAATACCCTTAATTTAGATTTATGTAAGCAGTTATGTTTAGTCCAATTTAGAGGCATAAACTGTTTTATTTTCGTTTATATTTTTGTTCTTTTTATGTTTTAATATTTAAATATCCACATAAAAAATGTTCAAAAATGTAAAAATTATTATATACGATGAAATACATTTATGTTCTTGTGACATAAAAGTGTATGTACTCACATATGCAACACTAAGAGTGAATTTTCCGCCGCGCGTGTCCAATGCTTGCTCTTGTTTTCCATTTTCTGCATTATAAAGGTGAATTTTACCAGCATGGCTACCAGAAGCAATGTACTTATCATCGGGGGAATATACCACAGTCCAAATATCGATAGGTCCAACATCTATACTTAACAACTTGTCACCTGATTCCAGGTCCCAGACACGTAAACTTGAATCTAATGAACTAGAAGCACATTCTGAATAAAAAAATGAAAATTTCGAAATTAACATAACAATTTGGATACAATAAAAGCATATATCTTTTAAAATAAAATATCAATTTACTTACTAAAATAAATATATTTCTAAATATCAATGTCAAAAAATATATACAAATCTAGTATTTTTGGTAAATCATATATTTTTTTGGTCCGATTTCTTATGATTAATAGTTTAAAACGACTTTACCCTTTTTACTCAGTCACTATGCATTATTGATATCTAAGAATTAAAAAATACGAATTTGTTATTTCCATGTTGAATGGAATTACTTTCTTCTAGGTGCAAAATGTATTAAAGTGCTCCCAAAGTGTCCCAAATTTTAATTCTTACTTGAGCCGTCAGAATTGACAGTGACAGATGCTACTCCTAATGAATGGCCAGTCAATTTGTGCTTCAACTTCAGTCCATTATTTCTCAGCTCCCATACCTTTACTGCGTCATCTACGGAACCAGTTATAACATATTCATTGTTCTCTTCATCGTTTGAATGCATGGAATCTCTGAAAAATATTTTCAATGTAATCTTGTAATGTAATTACAATTTATATATTTTTATAATTATGCATATGAATTATGAATTTAATTAAGGAATTGTATAAAACTATGCTCAACTTCATTAATGAGGACTCCTAATATATAGAAGGAACAAAAAAAGGTCTGCAAGTATCGGGCTGAAAGAATTATATAAATAATGAAATCAAGAATTAAATTTCTTCATGTAAAAAAAAGATATAAATATTATTTAAATCTTATTTACATTGCCCTAAAGTTTTTTAAAGATATTATGGAAAATCTTTCCTCGTACATTAACTATAATCTAAAATCGGAGCATGTAATTTCTAATTTATTTGTGTTACTGTATAATTGAAAATAATTAACGAAATTGACCTTTTCTTTATAAACTAATGTACGTTTGTAAAAATAATAATTTTACCTTGAATCATCATTCTCGAACTGTGAATCCTTCTTCCTTTTAGGACAACCCCATGCACAACACCAAATACTGTCTTCATGGGCATTTTCAGTTTTATTGATTACAGAATACTGAAAAAGAGAATAACAATAGAATATATACAATCACCGGCAACGATAATCTCGAAATCGAAACATTATAATATTGTGTAAAATGTACCATTTTTTGAGAGCATATATTTATATCACGGCTATATCACTAGATCAGTGTTGTCTATACGCCAGTCTGCGCTATATATATATGTAGCTACTGTCGAACCTGTCGAAACACTAAACAATAAATGTTTTTCAGTGAAACCAACGAATATAGACGAACATAGAAGGACTGAGCATATGGGCACAGAGTAATAACAGAGAGCCAAAGGTCCCGGTTTTGGCGAGACAGGCCGATTACCGGCTCTACATGTACATGAGCGCTACTTTACCCAGCTAGA
>JAPYZR010004397.1:0-12352 GCA_030522945.1 Trichopria nigra | reverse complement strand
AATTGTGGGGACCGTCCCCAAAGTAGCCACACGTCCTCAAAATGTACCAAACAGGAAATATAGGTCCTCAAAATGTACCAAAGATATACTTATAATATTTTATTTATATATAAATACTAATATTAAATATTATTATATTTATTTATAATATTTATATTATATATAAATTGTATTATTATACTTTACTATACTTTATATCCTGATTCATTCATTCCTCTCATTCCATCCACTTCACCCCTTTGCCATCCTCATTCAATACATCCATTCTTGTGCTTATTATCTCATCCATACACTCACAATCACTTTCCATATTCTCATCTTTCTCTATCTATCTATCTATCTATCTATCTATCTCTCCTTCGCTTTTCCAGCAATCTTCACATTTCCCTTACTTCTCTTTGTTTACAACTTTACATACATACCCATCACTCCGATTGTATTATAACCTGGTCACGATCTAGACATCTAGACCCTCCCAGCAATCGGAAATACATTGAAACGTCAAAAAACGAATTAAAATGGATTCAAGTGGATTAAAATGAATAGAAAATGAATCAACTTAAATCCACTTTACTGCATTTTAATTCGTTTTTTGACCTTTCAATGCATTTCCGATTACTGGGCTCTGACCATCTCCACTCTTTAATATTCATTAACTTCTCTGTCTCTTTCTTTCAATTTCTTCCATCCATTTCTCCTATAATTCATTAATTGCGTACGATGAAATCCTCTATACGATAAAATGTATTTATTATTTCGACACTCATGACTCGAGATTATTCGTAAATTTAAAATAGAAAGAATCACTTTCGTTTTATTAATGTATTTTTAAACTCAGTCACTCTTATATTGCCTTCCGTGTTAATAAATATATATCCCCTCGTCGTGTTGTTGAACACAATGAGTAATCGTTTAACGTGTATATGTGAAGGAAGTATATAGGATAAATATATTTTATCGATAGATCGGCGATAAACTGTGTACATGGAAACGTTTAATTTCTTTCTTTTTATATTTATTGATACATGTACCAGTCAAGTAAAAGATTTATAAATTACGACTTTCTCATTTCCAATAAAATCAGGGTCAATCGCTGTATGCCTTACAACATGCATAAAATAAATAAATTTCCATTACAATGTTCCATATGTATTATAAAAAATTATTCATTTCCATTTAAAATGTACAGCAATAAAAGCCAGAATTTCCTTTTTTTGTGAAGGGTAGAGGAGAATTTTCTGAAAACCACCGATCAGGGTCCTCAATGGCAATGTGGGATTAACGATCATGTTATGAAGTCCCACTAAAGATCACCCACCCCTTTTTTGGCCAATTACACCCCCGGAGCCGCGTTATACACAATCTATATTTTTTTTGTACTTCTTTTTTACATTTTTTAAATGATTATTTTCAGATTTGGAGGAGAAATAAGTTTCTCCGAGTGAAGTTTATTTAATAATGAATAAGTACAAAATATAAATTTCTTTAAATTCAATAAAAAGTAGTTATTTTCGTGACTAAGGTGTAAAAGTGGCTTTTACACCCGGTGTGTACGGTCGAAAATAAACAAAATTTTTCGAGTTATAAACAAAATTAGCACGTATATTCTACCTCTCTTTGTTATTGTTTACGTGAAACCCTAGACGTGTTTTCGACATTCGAATTGCACAACAATATAGGCGTGGTAAGAATGTCAGTACCGCCAATACAAAACAAAGATATATCAAATTAATAAACATGAGGTTTATTTTTTCTGAATGGGTCTAGTAATTGGGGTTTTTATTGGGGACTAAATGGGGTAGTAATTGGGGTCTAGTAATTGGGGAAATTGCTTTTTACTCCCGCATTTACGCGCCCGTAGTACGAAATGAATATTTTTATTTTTCAAATGTATTACATTAATCGATTTCATTAGAAGATACTTCAGAAATAATTGAACTTATTCGCAGAATAATATTACGTTATGTATAATAAAATTTGTACTGTCAGGAAGGTGTTCGAGATTGATAAAAGTGAAAACAGTCCCAAAATAAAAAGGAGTTCAGAATGATCTGCATAGTCGGTTTATAAATAAAATGAATAAATAAATATTAAATATATTACCTAAAAGTTCTTTTTTATTTATTAGATTTAATGATTAAATAAATGATTAAATAAATGTATCTATGTTTGTGCTCCAAAAGAGGTCATATGCGCCACTTTCTGAGGATTTTTTGAGCATGAGTTCATAAAGACCACATGATTATATATCGCTTTTAGAAAAACCTCAGAAAGTGGTGCATCTGATCTCTTTTAGAGTATACATTCTGAGATCATTCTGAATTTCTTTTTGTTTTGGGGTGCATGTAAAAGTGATGAATATTGGTTTCCGAGAATAATCGCATGTTGTGATATTGAACAAGCAATATATAGATAAAGTTGCGTTAAAATAAACGATACCTTTGTACAGCAAAAATTATGTAGAAATTAAATGCCGTACAATTTTGCCGTATTATGTAGCTTTATAATTACAGGCGCATTTGTACAATGTTAATTTTCACTGCGTTTTTGTTTGTTGCTATTTTAAAATATCATCCATTAATAATTATTCTATATATATGATATTTTACATTCGATATTTTAATATTGACGTAATCGGAAGAAATTCTTTTTAAAATAATTAACAATTATTATTTAATTTTAATTTTAATTATATTATTTGATTAACTTATTTAACAAATTTTGGCAACATTTGTTAAAAATCTAATTTTTTAAAATTTCCTATAAAAGATAAATTTTTAAAATTGTACGATTATGTTCTTATTAAATTTGAAATTATTTATTTTTTCTTTTATTTATTGCAATTGATTTTAATAATTAATAAAAAATAAATGAAAAAAAATACCAGTATATAACATTTTTTGTTTTCGTTATAAAAAATTAATTTTATACATTTATTTAATCATTAAATGTAATAAATAAAAAAGAACTTTTAGGTAATATATTTAATATTTATTTATTCATTTTATTTATAAACCGACTATGCAGTCCTTATTACAAAAAAAAAATAATCGTTTAGACAACATTTCTAATCGCCCGTCGCAGCGATATACGATAATTATTCAAAAATAAAATTCCAAAATACAAAAATTATAAAAGAAGTACACGATTAAAAACAAAATATAAAAAATAAAAAAAGAAATCAAATATAGAGATAAAATGACAATCACATATTTAAAAAGAAGTTGCTGTAAAGACATCGAACAAATTACAAAAGATCGAACACAGATTAAAATATTATTTGTAATAAGATATAATATGGCCAGATAAACTTTCCTCAAAACTATATATTAAAACTCATATTTAGGCAGTGACAATGTCGAAGTCATTTGATTTTATATATTTTTTTCAATCTATGCGTTTATTGTTAAAAAAATGTTGTTAACTAAATAATAAAAAAAATAATAATTTTTTAAATAAATAATGTAACGTGAAAATAAAACAAACAAAAAAAAAACTTTAAATATTTTTTGAACAAAAATAACGCATTATTTATTTCGATAATAAAAGAAGGGTCAAACGAAATTTTTTCACTGTACTCCTTCTCAGTCGAAATTTCCGAAACGCGCATCACTTTTCGCGTGAGAGAAAATGAAACCGAAAAATGCCGCAATTATCGGCGCAATTTGAAACCTGTAAAAAATCGTTGCGAATCAAGAACACGCAGAGATTCGCGTCGAATTACTAGAATTGTCCAATTATGCAAATGAGCCCTCTCGTCGCTATATATATATATACATATACATATATGCTACACTATACACCGCACGCCGGATCATCCATTTACTATACCTGGATGCGGCTCGGTATCATCACGTCAGCTCTTCCAGACCTCTTCAAGGATATAATTAACCTTGTGTAATGTACGTGTGCATAAAAGTGTAGCTTCAGGTGCATATATAATAATAAGTGTTTAGTGCGACGCGTTTCATTCATTTGTCCAGTGCCGATCACATCGTCGCTCATTTCGCTTCTGTTCCGTATATAAACGAGGCGAAAAATCGTATATACGTCCTCGAATAAACATTTCGAATCTGTCTTTTTTCGCGTGATTTTACCGGTAGTCTGCGAAAATTCCAACGGACCGAAAATTGATAAAAAAAAAAAATAAATAAATAAATAAAAATAAATCGAAATATATAAACGCTATTCGCGACTGAATTTTATTGAAACTTTTTTACTGAAAAGAAATTTGGGGATTGATCGTTATATAAAAAAAATTGTGTAATTATTCAAATTACATTTATCACGGATGAAGAAACTTTCGTGCAAGATAATGTAAAGTGCTGCTGGTAAGGTGAAATCTGTGTCTTTGCGGTTGACTGAAGATTGTGTTGATGATTGCGTCAAACTTTTTTGTTTTGTGTGTTTTTTTTTTTTTTTTAATGATTTAGTTTAGTTCAGTATGGCCAATAGCGAAGAGACATTGGACGATGAGCACGTGCTGACAGTGAAAAACAATTTGGACGTTAAGCCGTTAACGAACCACGCTCGGGATGAGGAGGTCCAGGAGGAAGTCGTCCCCTATAGTGTCGTCGAAGTGGAACCTTTAAATAGGACAAGTGACTTGGTTGCAATGCAAATTAAAGTTTATCCTAGAAGGTGGTTAGTTTTGTTCCTTTTCGTTTTATTCGGAGCAGCCAATAACATGCAATGGGTCCAGTACACGATAATCGAAAATATTGTAGCCAGGTAAGATTTGACTCTTCGTTCTCGATGTCTGGCATGACCATCCTAGAATTAAAAAAATACTACACGTTAGAAATAGTAGGTTTTCCAGAATCCAACCTGTCATATGTCGTTTTATTAGGTATAGGTGCATTAAAAAAAAATTTTTTTTCAATTTTTTTGTATATCCCACCAATCGTAAATGGATAGAAAAGTATTGAAATACATTGATTTTCGGAGTCTTTGAATTTATACTTTGGAAAAACGAATCCATTTTTATTCGCAATGCATTTCTATTTGTTCATACGAATAGAAAATTATATTTTTTAATCCACGCGAATACATGTCTGATTCATGCAGATGATGACTGCGTATACATTCCTATTCGTTATTACGAATTGGCAACTGTGAATTTCAATCCATGTTAATCCAAAAATAATATTCTTAAATAACCCCCCAGTAATCGGAAATGCATTGAAAGGTCAAAAAACGAATTAAAATGCATTAAAGTGGATTTAAGTTGATTCATTTTCTATTCATTTTAATCCACTTGAATCCATTTTAATTCGTTTTTTGACGTTTCAATGCATTTCCGATTACTTGGCCAGCAAACGAAAAAGGATTGCAATAATTCAATAAGAATAAAATCGTCGGTGTCTGAATCAAATTTCTTGACGTGTGTGAATCTTTTTCTATTCCGAATGAATCTTTGAATCTTTAATACATTTGGAGGTTAAGATCGACAGATTTGAAGAGTTAACAGATATTCAAAAGTATTCAATGTTATTTTCTCTAATTTTTTTTTTTAATTCCCTTTCTTTTCTCGAGAGTCGAATTCAGAAGAATTAAAAGAATTCAAATTTCAATTCCTCTTGAATATACATTTCCGTTTGCTGGGAAGTGAGCTCTTAATGCGTTTCTATACGGATTTTTGAATATGAAAATTTATATTTCAATCAATTTTGAATCAATAAATAATATTATCGTGACCCATTAATGCGTTTCAATCCAAATTTCTGAATACGACAATGTATTTCTATTAATCTGAATCGAAAATGATTTTTTCCAATAAAATATGCCATATTGATATACATTGTAATTAAAACTTATTTATAAACATTTTTTGTGTTTGAATACATCGAAATGAAAAAATAGTTTTCTTAATATATAATTTTGAAATATTTTTGTAATTTTTTGTAACGCAGTATATTATAGTATATTATATCAATGTTTTTGGATTAAAATGCATTCAATTAGTTCCGAGTATGGATTCATTTCCGTCGAGATAAATGCGATTCTATCCGCTATCTCGTTTGAAACTAAATATAATTAATGTCATGGTCTATTTTTCAAATTTGATAGAAATGTATTAATTTGCAACAGAATTTAATCCATTTTAATACAGTTTAACGAATTCGAAGCACGAATAGGAATGGATTAAAATTTTTAATCCAATTCGGATCACTGGAATATACCTACAAAGTTCATTCACTTACGATACGTCAAGTGCATCCTATAAAACCTCCAGAACCGTAATCAGTTATTAAACTGGCTACATTTTAGAAGCTCAGTTTTCGACAAATTTTAATCGTTATTTCAAGAACGGAGTCTTGGTTAGTACCGAGAATGCATACGTCTGAAATGTATATAGTCGACTTTCTATACATATTTTAAACTTTTTTTAATTTTTTTCATATTAATGTAACTTTTGAAACTGAAGTTACAGATATTATTCATATTTCAGTGACGCGATGTATGAAAAATGTAATGTCAATCTGATATGGTGCGACAAGGCAGTCTGCATTCAGTTGGAATTATAACAATATTTGAGTTAGAATCATTATGAGCAATTTATAGAAGATTGAAGAAACTACAATACAGATATTTCACACTATAATTCTCGAAGTGGCTGTGAAAAGTTTGTAATATATCCCAACATTTTCATCTTTCAACATTTCGCAGTAATCGTCAACATTGAAGCTCGTTGACACAAGTTGTCTGAGTTGACTTCATCAAAAATCAGAAATTGAAAAGATTTCGAATCAGAATTTAAAAAGATATGATAAAAATATATGTAAAGAAAAACATCTTTAAATTGACATTATCAAAATCGTTTCAAAATCCAAAATGGAGGATTTAAAAAGAAATCACAAAAGGAAAAGTTCGATTTGCGTATTTTCTTTTTTAATGATTTTTTTTCGTATTGAAAAAGCACCGGAAATGATGCAGGATTTCGACCAAAGGTGCACAAAATGGTACACGATTATAACACAATATTTTTTTCGGTTTGAAACTATCCTAACCTTCAAAAAATAACATTATAGTCATTTACAACGTACATACTGATAAAAATGAAAAAAAATAACATTGGCAGTACTTTTGTGAGAAATTATATTCAAAATTTAAAATGGCGGACCCATGTCCGACAAAAATTCCAAAAAGCTCGGATTTGGTAAAAGGCGGTATATTCGTCAGGGTTATCGTCTTTCTTTCCTCGTTGACTTTCCTTTTATTTTACACACATTTTAGTATTTGATTGTTTGAATTATTTCCATGAAATTTGGTGAAACTATGAAACAAAAACCGTCCCGGTATCATTTTTATCAAATGGTGCACGTGACTAAAATGTCATTTTTGAGAGGTTAGAATGACGTTAAACTGCAAAATCCTTATAATCCTTATAATGTTTTGGACAATTTTATGCATCTTTGCTTGCAATCCAGAATTATTCCTTACAAACATTGAAGGTAATAGTTACATTTGTTACTCGTTACGCAAATGTTACATAGTTGTTACATAATTGTTACGTAATTTCCGTTACTTTTTTAATAACAACAAAATTCATAAAAATTTTCTTTGATTTTTCTTAAATCCGCCATTTTTGTTTTCTAAGCAATTTAAAGGACGAAATGTAAAATATTTTTATATGTATAATAATATTACACATAAATATAAATATATTGATGTGTGCGACACTTGTATATAGATTATGTGTTTTGTGATTGTTTGTATAATAAACATGAGAGACTGGTTCTGATCGGAAAGAATCTTGCATTTCTTGATGAATATTGATACTAATATTTCCATTCAATATTCAGGTGTGCTGGATTATCATTCACTTTATGGTTTTTAAATAGATTCATATGCAATAGTCATATTGACTGAACTCGATGCGAAATGAGTGCGCAATCAGATAAAGCCGTGCCTCTGACATTTCTATAGTATTTCTTTGGTTTATATACACCTGCACTTCTTTTGCACTTTCTATATTAAATCCGCATTTTTATCCTGTAAGATAAGAAAAATTATTAACATCTTAAACGCATTACTCTATACATATATATAAATTGAAAATCATTCAAATTAAGTGATTGCATCTACGACGAAAAGTAACAGCAAAAATATAATTTTGCTCCCTAGGCACGAAAAATGCCAATTAACGAAATACTTCACGGGATTGGTTATAGCTCTCGAGCTATATCTTATTTATGAGTTTTACCTAAAACGTCCACCCCCCTTATCGTTTTTTTTTCGCTTTCAGGTATTACGACGTTTCGTCACTGGCCGTTGAGTGGACAGCCCTGATTTTCAACGCGTTGTACGCAGTTCTATTGGTCCCGTCGAGTTACATGTTTTACAAGATCGACATGCGAAATACGTGCATTATCGCAGCAGTGTCCACTTGCGTCGCTTCGTGGATCAAAGTCTTTTCAGTGTCGCCCGATCGCTTTGCCGTGACGTTCATTGGTCAGGTCATTCTTGGCTGTTGGCAAATCGTGGTAATGGCCACACCGTCCAGTTTGGCCGCTTATTGGTTCGGCCCGGAACAGGTAGCCACTGCCACTGCTATCGGCACCTTCGGAATGACATTTGGCATCGCCTTTTTCTCATTTGTTACACCCATGATAGTGAGAAATCACGAAAGCCTCGATGACATTGGGCACGACCTTTACGTCCTCAGTTTGGGCGTCGCCATTTTTTGCACTGCCGTAGCCGTTATGATGATTGGCTGTAAGTATATATATTAACAATGAAGATATTTCAATGAATTTTTCTAATTACACTTTTAACACAGCACAGAAAACATCGTAAACACTTTTCTATATGTGCACTCGCGTGTGTAAATGTACCACTTTGGGCACTAGTTTTCAGAAACGAACCAGTTTTCCCGCCCAGTAAGTCTCGAGCGTTGCAGAAATTGCACAAAGTGGAGCAATTCGATTTCTGGCGGCCGATTTGTCGGATATTGAAGAATAAAAACTTCATTTTACTTTGGATGGCCCATGGATTGAACGTCGGATTGATGAGTGGAATCATCACTATACTGAATCCCCTGTATCTCGCACACTTTGAGGTAAGTCCCGTCATGTTCGGAGTGGCATTGTTTTACGGCGTCTTTCCAAAAGTATATCTTAAAAATCGAGTGAGAAGTAGATCGAAACTGGACTCTGTTATATTCTTTAAAACTCGCATTATACGTCCTTATGACGACAGTGAAATAATAACAAAAGAGTCGTTTAAGCAATTATACGCTGTAAATTCAATCGTGAAAAATGTCGATTTAAACCAACTTTCATTCTTTGATGAAGTCTTAATTCGGTATGTGTTTTTTTACGAAGATATGCGGATTTCAACTATACATATAAAATCGATCGAATTTGAATTCGTTGATTGAATTCGAGCGAAAACATACGGCTAAACAGTGCTTTTCCAATATTTCCATGTGGCAGGTTTTCGCAAGATAAAAAGTAGCACTGTTCTCCTTTTCCTACTGCCTGGCGTGTAACAATATACATTATTATGCAGAACGGCGAAGAGGACGCTGGAAGAATCGCCCTGGTCATTATTATTTTCGGAATGCTCGGATGCACCGTTTTCGGTAGGATTCAAGATAAGACCAAGAAATTCAAGTTAGTTTTTTTTTTCTTCACGATATTGTTTATAGGACTATCGATAACTTTTAACGACATTTTTGATAACTTTTTTTTTCTTCGATTAATATTCACATTATGGTTGACATATACCCTGGTAGAGATTAAACCATTTTCATCTAATTCTTGAATAATTCGGATGCATTTCCCGCATATGCAGCAATGAATGTCTGAACACCTATAGAATGTCTTTGTAGAATGTCTAGACATTCTTGAGACATTCTGGAGATGTTCAACGTGGGTTAACCGCGTTAAAATCACAGGAGAAATGGATAGAGTACGGAAAAAATGGATAAATTTCTACTGGGTTATTCATTATATATATGTTATTAAATTTATATCCATATATGGAATATTCCATGCCATCATGATGGCCACTTTTTTAAAAAAATGTAATTTAATTTTTAAAATCAATTTTTCGATTTTTTTGTAAAAATAAAAATAAAAATGCAGAAAAATAGGATTACTAAAATAAATACAAAATTCTAGGATAAGCAGTACTATTGCACACAATCAATCAAACAATAAAACTTATTTTGATAAAAAATGTACATTAAAAATAAAAAAATATTTCTTATTTTAAAAAGTATGTACTTATATAATACCCGCCATTTGAGATTCGCCATTTTGAATTTGAAAATCTGACCTCGGATATTTGTAATCAGCAAACTCAAAAATTCGTGTACATCGTAAGTTTCATGGAAATCGATAATTTATTTAGGAAATTAATGGACATCCAATGCACGTCAATATTTCATCAATCAACGAGTCACGTCATGTTCGTAGAATGGATGTAAAATGTACATTGAATTTATGTCCACTTTTCGTCCATTTAGGAATATTTTTGCATGGACATTAAATTGACGTAAAACTGACGTCTATTGTACGTAAAATCCATTGCAGTTGTACTTCTCGGAACGTGGAATGTACATCCATTTTGCCTCTATTTAAGGGTATTTTTGCACGGTCATTAAATGGACATTAAATGGACGTAAAAAGAACGTCCAATAATATTCGTCGATATATTTCGAACGAACCCCATCTATTATTGGTCG
The DNA here is from genome assembly GCA_030522945.1 of Trichopria nigra. Classification (NCBI taxonomy): domain Eukaryota; kingdom Metazoa; phylum Arthropoda; class Insecta; order Hymenoptera; family Diapriidae; genus Trichopria; species Trichopria nigra. Next base: position 1,659 of record JAPYZR010004397.1, on the reverse strand, counting down.
TCAAAGTCTTATTTGGTTAAACGCCATTTTGATTAAAGAAAGCTGTGAGGATTTTACAAACTTTTTTTCGATTTGTTACGCAAGAGAATATTATATAGTTTTCACAATCGGAAAATACCAAATTGTTAAAATATTACAGAGGGTTTCGCTAGAAAACATTAAAAATTTGTTATTAGGGATTTCTTACTTTTTGACATAGTTGGATATAGTATCTAACTGTTAATCATAATAGTAGTATTTTTCTCTTAAAGAGAAATTTATACTCTTTAGAATGAAAAAAAAATTGTAGAAGTTGAAGGGAGATACGCCCAGTTGAACGTCCAAGGAAGTTGGCCCCTATGTTGTATCCATTTACATATAATGCAGGTGCCTTTATACTTTATAACCATTCAAACGATTTAATCGTGTGTTATAATTGCTCATCCTATAATCTTGTATTTATTACTAGATTCTTATTTGAATAGACTATTTGTATGTATTTTTTTTTTCGAAATATTTTGAGCGTACGAACAAATCGAAAAGTGTTTTTAAAAATTAAATTTACATATTTCACCTGCATTTTTATTTTATATATATAATTCCGCTTGGCATATGGTGTATCCTATATATTTGAATATTTTTTAAATTATAGAAATATTGTTATTTCTTTCTTTCTTTTTTTTTAGTACTTCAGCATATGCTACTATTCTTTACTGCATCAACTGAATCTGCATTTTTTATTCTAGGGAGCTTATGATCTTTTTGTACTTGTGCAGTCTGCTGGGGGTACTGCTGTTTACAATCTCTTTAAACTTCCAGGCCAAGTGGGCAGTTTACCTGACATCTGCCTTCATGGGGTAATGTTGAATTATTTTCTATCATTTTCTATTCTATACATTACTATTGTATAATAAAAAAAAAATAAGCATCAATTAATAACACGAAATATTTCACGATTTAAAAAACAAAAAATATCAGAAATTAACAAAAAAAAAGTAGCAAAAATATAAGTTCGTAAGAATATATAAAAGATAATCAAATCTCAATTCATGAAATTTACCGTTCTTTTCAGGTTTTTCATGTTGTCATATATGACGACAGGATATGAAACGTGTGCAGAGATCACGTATCCCGAATCGGAAGGAATTTGTATGGCTGTTTTGAATATGGCGAATCAAATCGATGGTGTCATAGTGGTGGTCATTGCAAACAAAATTATGGAAAGTTATGGCCAGATAGCGGCTCATGGATTTTTATGTTTCGTGTTGGTGATCGGACTGATCCTGACGATTATCACGGGCGACGAGCAGAACAGACAAGCCGCGATAAGGAACACGAGTTGATGATTCTCTAAATTCAAACGAACCTTTTAAATATAATTTCTGTAACATAGAAAAGCCAAGGGAGCTCGAAGCGATGGTTGCATGAAATTTTTTTTTTTATATTTTGCTCATCTGTGAAGATTGTAATAACATCCTTGAACATCAGGCCATCTTCTAAATATTGTTCTTTTCTATATATGATGCAGCACTCTCTAAATTTGAATCAGCGAAAAGTACTGCGAATCAGCGAATATACGGCATACGCTGGTTTTCAGCGCAAAAGCAATCACTGAGGACTTCAGCGACCGCTTTTGCGCTGCAAACCAGCGTATATTCGCTGATTCGCAGTACTTTTCGC
>JAPYZR010004396.1:0-12355 GCA_030522945.1 Trichopria nigra | reverse complement strand
TATTTCTGATAATTCTCGTTTAATTTTGAACCAATTTCAGCGATATTTTTTTGAGGATTGAATATGTTATGTAGAATCACCCTTCCAAAGCCCGAATTTTGAAATAAACGTTTCAATCACTTTTTATTCATACTTTTATGGTTGAAAAGCTCTGTCGATAACTGTTCTACTTTAGAGCCACCTTAAGTTATGTGTTAGTAGTAGTGTTCTATCCATGTTATGTCGGTGAGTGTTTTGAGTGGTGTGCGGATATAGAAGGGATGGAAGGAATCGAAGAAGGGATATAGAAATATACTGCTGTATACCACGCACAATTAAACTTTTCACACCGATATGACACAAACGGGGCATTAACCAATTACGCAAGTTGGAAAAGTAAATTCCTTCCAGCGGATTCCCTCCCCTTTAATGCACATTGCTCAGGGCTACTTTTAGCTCCCTATCTCTACTAATCTCTGTCCCTAGCCAACCAGAGTTCGGTCTCCTTACTTCTTACTTCGAGGTTTTGCAATATCTGGGGATTGTTCCGAGTTCCGAGTCGCTATCATGATTCAAAACGAACAATGCTAAAAAGCACGGGATGATGTGTGATACAAATCTCTATATCTATATATAAACCTTAGGGCTTGGTTCCATCCCTATTGAAAATTTCCAGGTGGTTTTTTTCACGTGGTCAAACCACATGGTCAGACCATGATAAAATGTCACATTTGACCGGTTGAAAAGACCATCTGATATAGTTTCGACCACGTGGCCATAACCGGATTACATGGATATGAATATGGAAGTGTTCATATTAATTGATAAAAAATTTTTATGAAACAAAAAATTTAAATTCTCTGAATTTTAATGTACTTTTTGATCAAAAATTACTTTTTTTTTTTTTTACATATGGGTACGTGGTCGCAACCACATCAGATGGTCTTTTTCACCCGGTCAAATGTGCCATTTTATCATGACCATGTGGTTTGACCACGTGAAAAAAACCACCTGGAATTTTTCAATAGGGATGGATCTGCGAAACGTGTGGACTTAGATTTCGAATCGTAGATTTCGCAGAAGTAATGTACCTTTATGGCCCTGGTACCGCATGGACTCGCGGAAACTGCGGAACACGTGTCACAATCATGAGACGTCAATAAATATGCCGCGTCCATGAGTATACCTACTCTATATAGAGCATTTCACGCTTGGGGAAAAATTTAACGAAGCTGGAGGACAGCATTAGACAAAACCCTTCTCCCCAGCAAACACAAAAGTAACAGTTATATAAATGTTACATTACCGTTACTTTTTGTGTTTGCAGGGTCCTAATCCTGTCCTCCAGCATCATTCAATTTTCTTATATGCATGTATACTTTTGAAATGCTCTATAGAGTAAGAGCAAGAAGACTATAATAGTCTTCTTGAGTAAGAGCGACCTCCTTTATGGAGTGGAATCACAAAATAATCTGTGGCGGAATCGTCCATGCGGTCGATGCGGTCCATGCGCAAGATCTGGAAGGCCGCCATATTACTTTTAAACGCTCTGCTCTGAACGTTCATTGGAAATCTTGCAATACGCATATATGCATGTTTTCGCTTTTCGCACATCCACATTTTTACATTATGAGTGCTGCCACCTGTAATCGAATCCATTCAATGTTCAATTTGAAAATGCCGTTGACCGCGTTGATGCTTGCTGGATCTCACTGAAGCAAACTCCATCCGTCGGCTGGTCAACACTCGACCCTAAGATCAACAAAACAATTTAAATAAATTTCGCTCTTTGTCTCAAACTACGTAGTTCGAGGTACGCCAAGGTTTAGTGGTGTTGCGTTTGTTATTTGTGTGATTTGTCTTATTAACATTATTTATTATTTAACTTCAATAAATGTGTGGTGCAGTTTTTGGCGCGATATCTCATATTTCTCTAACTGTTGCATTTAGTTGTTTAGAAGCGGTCGACAATTTATTACCTACCATTACCTAGTCGTGAATATCGCTTTTGTTATTCTTATAAACTTTAAAATAAGTAATTATTACAGATGGGAGACGATTTGGTACGTGTGGCTCTTCGTATTCGACCATTAGTTCAATCTGAGATTGAACGAGGATGCAAAGAATGCCTACGTTGCGTGCCTGGTGAACCTCAAATACAAATAATTTCACAAGTTGACAAGTCATTTCGATTCAACTTTGTTTTCCCACCTGAGAGTGCTCAAGAAGAATTTTACAATACTGCGATAAAAGACATAGTTACTAATGTCTTCAAAGGTAGATCAACAATTATTTTCATGTTGTATAATTGTGTGATATCTGAAACAGAATATGCTGCCTTTTTGGTTCTTTTACTCCTAAAATATAGATTGATTTTCATTTTCCCAATCTTTTAATGAAGAGAAATTTTAGTTATATATTTCAAAATAGCATTTCACATGGATATAGTACTATTTTGGTTTAGGTCAAAATAATTTTTTGTATTTTGAGTACTATTTTTCTTACTTTATATGTATTGGAGAAGCTAAAAAATTTGATATAAACTTATAAATTCTTCTATAAATTTTATAATCACTACTTTGGATTAGTTCCAGAATGCATAGATTTGTATATGAATATATATGGTCATGGTCTTTTTAATAGCGATAAGAATTAAAAAATGAGTATCAGGCAAGCAATCAATGCAGAAGACCTATAGAGTCAATCATTCTTACATTTATTTATTTTTAAAATTTAATTTATTATTCTATTGTTGACAGGCTACAATGTAACTATCCTAGCTTATGGACAAACAGGTAGTGGCAAAACGTATTCAATGGGAACAAATTATTCCGAAACAGACGTAAATATTGGTATAATACCTCGAGCTGTGAACGATATATTTCAAACAATTCAAACTAAAGACGATTACCAAGATTGGAATGTAAAAGTATTTGTTAGCTTTATGGAATTATATCAAGAGCAGTTGTATGATTTACTTTCAAAGAAACCTCGCCATCAAAATATCATCGACCTTCGAGAAGACTCAAAGGGAGTCAAAGCCTTTGGATTGACCGAAGTTGAGGTTGCAAATACTGATGAAGCATTGAGATACTTAGCCGAAGGTTCCATGTCTCGTGCTACTGGATCAACAGCAATGAATATGCAAAGTAGCAGGAGTCATGCGATATTCACACTTCTGATACAGCAACAGAAGAAAAATGATCCGTAAGTCAATGATTATATTTTATTTACATTTTTATCATATGTATACCTAGAAGAGCTCAATTGAAAGGACAGAGAGAACACCGGTATACTTTGGATGTACACATTAACATTCTGAATTAATTAGTAAAGAAAATTAATTTTTTTATTATTTAAGTTAAAATGTTTACTACATAGACATTATTAGGTAAATTTCTCGTCCGTTTTGAGATAAATACACATATGCATGTTCATTGTTGAGTATCTTATGTATGATATTATTAATCTAGAGAATCTTTAAAGCTATGATTTAATAAGTAAATATATAATTGTATATAATATTTAATTAAATAAATATAAAAATATATTAACGATTCGCCTCTGCAGATCTATAGGCTGACATAGCTGATTATTATTTCTTTCTTAACTCACTGTCCCTGCTTTTTTGACAGTTCTGTCTGATCATGAGGTGGTTCCTAAGTGGTAACATAGAACATAACGCAATACGATTTATACCTCATGACTTACAATTTAGAACCACTCGAAATCAATCCCCCCTTTCAATTTCCATCATGTCTTTATTCACCAATACTTTATAAAGATGTCGGGCAGCATTCAGAATAATGCTTGGTTGAACCCGCACAAACTGTGAGCACCTGGGTGACATATAATCGATCATACACTGTTTTTCATTAAAGTCAACAAATACTACAATGGGAATCTAATCTGGGATCTTCGCAACGGTCAGCTTATGTGAAATAATACTGCGATGCCTTAGCTCACACACGCTGATTTTAATATAATACATTACAACTTAGATTCATAATCTAAATCATAAATCATAATCGAAAACAAGCAAAAATAAATAAATAAACATGTAAAATTTGTTCTTTTTTAGGAATACAGCCAAAGTTTCTAAATTTCATCTTGTTGATTTAGCTGGATCAGAAAGAAGTAAAAAGACCCAAGCCACAGGCGAACGGTTCAAAGAGGGCGTAAATATCAATAAGGGACTTTTAGCCTTAGGAAATGTTATAACAAAACTTGGTGAAGGTGGAGAATCTTACATTAGTTACCGTGACAGTAAACTAACTCGATTACTACAAGATTCATTAGGCGGAAACTCAATGACTTTAATGATAGCATGTGTGAGTCCTGCAGGTTAGTAAAATAATTTCATTGTTAAATTATTTTATTTAAGTAATGAGTTAGATTTTTTACATGTTGATAAAGGCTGGATTGAATGGGTGTTAATCAGGATGGTGAATCAAACCAAAATATTAAAGTTATCTTGAAATTTATCTTAAGCGTTCTTTATGTTATTATCAACTATTAAAAGAAATTTTAGCTGAAATGATATTTTCGTTTGTAAATTATAAACTCTTAAACTTTTCGTCATTCCAATTATATAATTGTGTTTAAAAAATCTCAATGTTATAATGAAAAAGAGTCCATTTTAAGTGCAATACATTTTTTACAAATATTTTCAAAAACCAAAAACTTTCACAATTTCAGTTATAAAATATGACTGAAAATGTGTCGGTATATCTGTCTGTTTATTTCTATTGCTTTGTTGTTTTCTGTAGTCACTGAGGGTTATACAAATCATACCTGCATGCAACATTTAACTTAAAAAATAGAACTGAATTCACTCATATACTTATAACTAGAAAATCATTATTTTTTTCGTCATATTAAATCATCATTTTATTACTTTAGATTACAATTTGGAGGAGTCCCTTAGTACTTTAAGGTATGCTGATCGAGCCCGTAAAATAAAGAATAAACCGATAGTAAATGAAGATCCACGTGTGGCAGAAATCAATCGTCTAAAAAACATAATAAGGGAGTTACAAACGTCGGTATTCAGCTACTCGAGCGCAGGTGGAAACTACTGTCCACCGGAACATGAAGAACTTGATCAGCAAATGAAAGTTCTGCAGAATAAGTTAAGAAGCGTAACAGAAAAATTAAATTCAAGCTTAATAGAAATAGTGCATCTACACGAACAAGCGAACGTTTTAGAGCAGTTTAGAGAAAAAATCAAGCAGAGCACAGAAACTATTCTTCACGACTTGGAAGAACTATTGAGTGAATGCAAAGACTACCCCGATAGTCAAAAAATGAAATTAGAGAATATCCGGTCACAAATTGTTCGTAAGTGATTATATTTATTGTTTACACTTTTGATCAGGCTTACATATTGTTACAATATACTTTAGCACTCATTAATACAATTGTATAGTTTTTACGTAATCTTATGAATAATTCTCTCTTATGTCTAAACTCTTGGATAGTGAACATAATCAATTACGTTTTTTGGAAATGATATGTGAGCGTGTTGAAACAATGAAGCACAAATACTTTTTAAGAAAATTTATTGACTCGGTTCACTGATAAATTCATGTAAAAAACATTAATTATTTTTATAGTTTAAGAACTTTAGTTTGAAAACAATTAGTTCTTATATAATAAGTCGATAATTATTAAATTTATGTATAGAAATGCAAAAAGAACAGAGCATGGCAGCAGAGGAAATGGTCAATCGCGAACTTTCGATCGATTCGCTGAAAAGTCCAATGGACATGGACTGCACGTCAGAGAGTACGGAAGAAAACAGCTTGCATAACGAAACATACGACGTGGACGCAAAGCACGAAGAACATACCTTACAGCAGGCCGAAAAGATCGATGAGGTTCAACAAATCAATCAACAGTTGGCTATCAAAGAACAATTGGTTACGAACCTTCTTCGAGATTGCCCATCCATTTTTGAATATCATAAGGAAGTGTCTGAAATGGAAAATGAAATAAAAACGTTGCAAGCGGAAAAAGAAGAACTCATGGAAACACTAAAAACTGTTCAGACTAATAATGCATCTTCAAAGTAAGGCTTTTATTAATTTTAATACACGTCAATAGTAATCCCGGCGTTTACTTGACAACATTTTATTTATTTAATTTTATTTATATACTTACTTCTTTTATAGAATATTCGAATGTTATGTTCAATACAGAAAATAATCAGTTATAATTATAAAATTTATTTTGTAATTTTAACTCAACCTCTTTTGATAATATTGTTAAAGATTAAGCATCCCAATCTATAACACAATTCGAGTTCGTATTTATTAATTAATGGAGGTGACTGAAATTAGCACTGAGACGTCTCAGTACTAATGATGTGTTAAAATTATTTTACGTTATTTATATTTATATTTATTTTTTTATACTTATTTGTTTGTGTATTCTTTATTGCCATTAAATTGTATTTATAATGTTTATTTTAATTTTAATTATATTTACTACCGACTTATAAATCATAAAATTTATTACAATTAGAGCGAAATGAATCGAAAAAATAATTAATGTACCTTCAGGTTATCAGAAACGAGACGCAAAAAAGTGCAGGAGTTGGAGAAAAAAATTTCGGAACTGTCACGCAAAGTATTGGAACAAAATAAGATAATTAAAGCCAAGGAACGTTCGGACCAACAAGTTAAGAATTTGTCATCCGAGATTTTTTCTCTGAAACAAGCCAAAGTAAAGTTAATACGAAGCTTGAGATCTGAAGCTGAAACATTCAACAAGTGGAAGCGGTCAAGAGACCAAGAAGTTTACAAATTAAAAGACCAAGATCGCAAGAGGCAGAATCAAATATCTCGATTACGCACAGAACAAACGAAGCAACAAAATGTTTTTAAACGGAAATTAGAAGAAGCTCAGGCTGTGAATAAGAGATTAAAGGCAAGTCATCCCACGACTTACGTATGTACCTGAGATTACTAACATTTCGCACTTAACTATTGACTTAATTATTGACATTTGTTCCTTTTTTTTTATATCATAAAACGAGTTGCGTCACTGTGGTCTTCAGCCACCAACCCCAGGAAGGGGCTTTCCCTCTTGTACCCTCACCTTGTTTCGCTCGACCTCGTACTCATACTAAAATTATAAATTAAAAAAAAACATCACCCGTGTAACGAGTCTATCGAATTCGATGATTGATTGATGTAGTTGGAAAATTCAGGTTGATGAATGGTCGCGGAAATTCTCGATAATGTCGACATATCGGTGGATTGGTAGTATCTTAAACGAAAATATAACAGGATTAAATCATAAACAATTGGCATTTAAAAGCAAAAAAAAATGAATGATGATTATTCGTAAATTCTATATGATACGATAATTTCAAAATAATAATGAACTTGGTGAATTTATATATATTTGAATTATTATAGGCGAACTTGTCGATATATCCAATTCTGCTATATAGAATAATCAAAAATTAAAATGTTTGTAATTCTGAAATATCTCGAGAATGGTAAGAGATACAGAACACAACATCTAATAAAATTTGCGAATTGATTAGAAAAGGGGTTCCTTTGTTGATTAAAAACACTGTTTATTGTTACGTTTAGCTCAATTCACTAAAATTAAGTATTTCAACTTAACTTAGTCAGTTTAACTAAATCTAGCAATATAAATTGCTAAATATTTAGTATTAGTATTTAGTTCCTACAGGGCAACTAAACTTGAGTTAAAATTAACAAATTTTGCTTTCAGTGCGCTTACGAATAAATAATACGTGTAGGGTGTAGGGTTTTCGTAACCCGTAGATACGTTAATAAGAGTCCGGACATCTAAGTTGATCTTTATGATTGACTGGGAGGATAGATGTAATACAATAGGTTGCATTCTAGATGGTAATTGCTCTTTGAGTGGTCTCTGCAGTTGACAAGGCGAATAAAATTTCTTTGGGTAATTGAACATGAATAACCAATCTATATTATACAGGATGCTTTGGACCTACAAAAGAAAGTTCAGCTACAGCGTCGCGAAAAATCATCGACTAATAAAGACGATGTTCAGTCGTGGGTGTCTCGTGAGTTGGACGTTTTATACAAAACAATAGAAGCTGAATGCTCACTCGACAGATTGAAGCAGGATAAAGATTATATAGCGCTGCAATTAAAAGAGTTAAATAATGATTCAAGGAGCTCAACTTCATCGACGGGAAAACAAATATCAAATTTAACGGAGTATTTGGAATTGCGAAATGCACAGATCAAAGCATTGGAACAACAAATTGCTGAATCCAACCAAGGTACAAATTGTAATTTTATTAAATAAATAAATAAATTTTTGGATGGGCTTGTCGCATGGGTATTTTTTTTATTTAGTTGGAATTATTTTTATTTTTGTTGGAATTACTTAGTATAGAAATTTATACATTTTGCTGTAATCATTCCATTCCTCGTTTGGATGCAAGTAGAATATTTAAACTTGGAACTTCTCATCGTAACGAAATATGTTAACTATGCGTTATTAAGAATATGTCTTCTTATCTTTTTTAATCCTTTTTAATCCATGTTTTCACCTTAAATACCTTCTTGAGTAGTTTGTAAGTTGAAAAAAAAAGATGGGACATTTTTTACATCAGGTAAAATGTAAAATAATATACTAAAATTGGTGTTTCAAGGTTGTCAGGCATGTTGTAAAACCTGGTGTAACAAATCACACGTATATTCATTGTAAATTCAGAATCATAACAACATTTTTGCATTTTATTTTATAGAAAACAGATCGAAAACCCGATGGCAAACTATCGCAACAATGTCAGATGCAAAAGATGCTTTGAAAACAATTTTTGACGTTTATGCTAAGGAAAAGAAAGAAATACAAATGCTTAAATCCGAGTACAATGAGCTGAAGGTAAATCGAAATAAAACTGCATTGAATTTATAGAAAAAATAAAAATACATATTAATTATACACATATATTACAGAGATGCATTGTTTTTTCAGTATTATTTTTAATCTTATTATAATTATGGTAATTTTAATATAGGAAAAACATGAAGATTTGAAAAAGAATCAAATCAAAGAATCGAAATCCTTGTTCAAGAAAGATTTACATAACAGCATAGAAGATCTGGAAAACTTTGAAACTCTTCAAAATGAACTGACATTCTATAAAGACCGCTGCGCGGATCTAGAAAATAAGGTAGGGTTCTTAATGATTTCTTTTTTTCTTTACGAATCAAATTGTTTAATTCTTTATATCTTACTATTTAGGTTTTGACTGAAACAAAGGAGAATATACCAAATAAAATGAAAGTAAAAGTACAAAATGTATTAGAATCTGACGATTCATACATCATAGGTTTGTCTGATGATAGTTTCGTCGACGACGATGAGAACGATCCCGACTGGAGGAGAACGCCTCTGTACAGTCGGATTCAGAAATTCGAGGTAAGAAACTCTTCTTTTTTTTCATAATTTACTGTTCGATTTCGTTTAATAATTCATATAAAATACCTAATTGTTTTTGTATAGAACTCGACAAGGCTTATGAACAGAGAGAGTCGAGTAGGTCTTAAACGTTCGTCTGATGGAGATGTGAAATGCAGTTGCAAAACTAAATGTATTACACGGGTCTGCAGTTGTCGAAAGAATGGCACAACATGCAGCAATTGTAATTGCAATCCGGAGTTGTGTCAGAACAAAGATCAAGATAATGTAAGTTGATATTAGGAATTAAAATTAATTATACGTTTTAAATAAATTTTGCAACTAATACTTACTTCTGTTTGTAGACAAAACGCACGTTATTTACTGACATTGCTGAAAACACTTCTGAAGCTGAAGAATTCAAAAAACCTAGGTTTGTTTCTTTATCGAGCAAAGTATATATTTGAATTTTTTGTATAATGGCAGTTTTCGTTATTACTAATACTATTTTTCTTCATTGCAGGTTAAGCGAAGAGCAACATTGAACTTAATAATCTATTGATTGTATGCAAGGAAGGACACGATATTTTCTACATGTTATTTTTTAATTATTACTAGAGATTTGATAAGGTTGCGAAGTTTATGTAATCATATAAGCTGCAATTGCTTGATAAAATTAATAACGATTCGTTATGATATAAGGCTGTACATAGTACGTTGTTTATTTTTTAAAACTTATTACGAATTGCACGTTACAATGATCATATTTATCATACCATTATTCAGGAAATGTAATGCATATTCACAGATATATTAAGTTCTACAAAAAAAAAAATAAATATATTTGTAATCCTTGTTTCATTTCATCCAAACAACTTTGTCGCTTTAATTTTGTGAGAACAATGCATGAGAATGTACCGTACAGTCATTTAATACAAGCATATTAAATCAGTTTTGTTTACTTGTAGAATGCTGGCTTTTCTTTTTGCAGTTTGAATTGTCCAATGGATTGTCTTGATGATGCTTTATTATTATTCTCCACCTCAACTTTGTTCCAGCTGCTTCATCGTCTGATTCCTCAGACTTGGACATTTTGCTGTCGACTGATTCTTTACATTCAAGCGTTCCGCTATCAATTCCATACATTTGAAAATCTGGATTCTGCATAGTGCACCCTTTTGTTTTGGAACGTAGGGTAGATTGCCTTTCGAAAGCTTCAAAACTGCTGCCTAAACCAATATTCGAAGGAATGCGGGATTTAGGAGGAAAGTGATGTACTTTTACAGGTGATATTGTAGGCATTGGAAACTGAATTCTGTCTTTGTGTATTTGTTCTATGAGTTTTTTGTCACAGCTAGTTCCTGATTCAATAGATTGCTTCTGCATATAATGTTTACTAGTAAACAGGTTTTCTCTGATCAGTGCAGACATCTTACTGGTCATATATCTCGTACTTGGTACGTTTATTTCATTGCAGGTGTCTTTTAGTATTCCGTCCGAATCTTTTAGTTCAGAATGGACGGATGATAAACGACTTAATATGTTTGTGTTATTAGCGCGTCGATCGATTTCAAATTCGCTAATTGATGCATTTGGCTCATTCATTATGTCATCAATATTTTCGAGTTTCGCCATCGATTGATTTCGATTATTATTGGCATTGTGTACAGGTATATCTGTCTTCTCATCGTAACGAAAAAGAGCTTCGTTTGTATTATATATATCGTATTTAGTAGCAAATAGTGCAATTGGTACTCGACTCACCACGAATTTTTCTACGATATAATCAAACTGATTTGCATCATACTCAATGTCGTCAAATTGATCATCTTTGACACAACAGTAGAAACAGATTTGTCGTAAAGTGTGGAGAAATTTGCCTTCAGACATTTGCTTTTCCTTCACTTGTTTGTTATAATTTCTTGTTTTACATAATATATTTTTAAATTGAACGGTATCAAACTATCAATAGTAATAAAGGGGTCAATAAACTTTAGTGCAGATAATCATAATGTCGTAATTTTTAATATTAGGTTATTATGTTATGTACAAATTTTGACTTGGCGGTTAAATTTCGCTATATATTTGACAGGATTACAGAAACATCTCCCCCGAAGAGGAATAATAAGAAATGTTCTCAAATGGACCGGTAACAATACACATTTTATTAAAATTGTATGCATATTACAATAAACTCAAAGGGTTCTAATGCGACTTAACCTGTAAAAAAGATAGGCGTAAATTAAAAATGTTTTTTTCAAATTCTACATTACATTTATACAATCCTCAAATATATATATACCGCGGAAATTACTTGAAAATTAAACGAGAATTATTCGAAACAAATTATTTTTGTTGTTGATAAGCAATAATGTAATTTATTTCTCGGATAGCCCTCATTTAGTTTTGAACCATATATGTTATGTACAATCCATATATGTATAACCCAAATTTTTCAAAGTATATTATACCTATACATAATCGCATTTTTATTTATACTTTCATTGTTGAAAAAATCGGGGGTTCCCAATTTCTGAAGTAGGTCGAAAAGTTATATCGACACTTTTTGTCGAAACTTTAACAATAGACAATAGTATAGAGAGCTCCTTATCATTAATAACCCGCATATACGTCGTCTATAATCGTATATCGAAATAATAAATAATAATATAACATATATATATAATATAAGTATATATAAATATAAGTATTTTTTACGATTCAGAAATAAAAGCAATTATAAATAAAGTCGTATAATAGTCGAAAGTACAAAATTGATAGTCGCCGGAACAAAGTCGGAAACCAAAACGAAGCGGTTTTCTTATAAGTCAGTTTTTAGTTGGTCTCTTTCGTTACTCTGATGGCGGAGTCCCATGGACGCGGATTTGCGGACGCGGAATCTGCGGAACACGTGTTGTACTATATCTATATATACGTTAAAATCACATGACGTCAATGT
>JAPYZR010004395.1:0-13065 GCA_030522945.1 Trichopria nigra | reverse complement strand
TAGGTGAAAAAAGACAAGTTTGACCGGGCCAACCTGTCGCGATCCCAGCCAGAAACGTCCTTCCATGCGGGTTAATTCGGGCAAATTCTACACGGGTTACTGAATTGAAATAAACAATATACAGCAATAATGATCCCTAAATATAATTTTACAATATAAAACAATTCTATAAAGTTTACCGAAAAGTATATATATATTTTACATTTACTCAACGATGAAAATTTTATCATTAACGGGCAAATAACACTTTTCACAGTCGATGAGTATTATTTTCAATATATTTTCAAGGTCCATCAACTGAACGTTTGATAGACAATTTAACTGGTCTTATCGGCAAAAAGAAATAAAGCATTTTTTTATCGATGTATTTTAAATTGTTGAAAGTCTCGTATTTTAATTCGTACGCTGAATGCAGGACCGATAATAATCTGAAATGTCGTTTTTCATCAAAAAGCGACAGACTGTATACTTGAATAATTTAATTGGCTTTCGGAATTGGAACGATATCTGCATTCGTTCATCATCAACGCTTCAAGCACTAATTACTTTTACAATTTTAGAACATCAATTTCTGCTGCCTTCTTTCAAAGACCAACATTATATATGCATTTTTTGTTCGAATCAATAATTAACTCGACACAATTAATGCTAAAGTCAAACGTTTACATTAATGGTTAATTACAATTAAAACTACAAATGACTTTTTCATATGTCCATTTTTTTCTTACACTATCCATTTCTCCTATGCTTTTAACATGGTAAATATCTGACTTGTCTAAGAATTAGCTAATAAATGTTTTCATTTCTACTAGGGTTACAGTGTTTTTTTTTTGTAATTTAAAAATAATCTGATTTTCATTTGTAAATTTGTAAAGTTAAAAAAAACTCTTAATTAATTAACACGTTAATTAAACAAGTATTTTAGGTATTAACTGATATTTTCCTCGAAACGTCTATACTTTATTATTTAGGGCGACGTATATCGGGCATTCAGCAGAGACGAAAGTCGATGAGCGGCATTATTTAAAAAGGTTTATTTTGGATATATGAAATAACAAGACAACCTATATAGCTTTTGTTGTAAATAAATGATACTTTCCAAATTTCGTTACTTTTTCTTTAAAAAATAAAATTTCAAAATATTTGCTACTAGAAAAACTAATTTTTTTTTTTAAATCGAATAAGAATTATATATAATTGACAAATAAATATTTCTCGCAAGTTATTGAACAAAAATGAGAAAATTTTACCATTTTTAGGCGATCATTTGTGTTACATTAAAAAAATCTATAACGAATTTATATTTAAAAATTATTAATTTCATCATTAATCCATTAAGTCCGACAGGATATTCGGATACTTTTACTCGGTTCATTCTGAACGAAAAAAAAAACGATTATTAATATTAACTTCAAAGTGACCGCGATATTTGAGTATGCCCTTTTGTGATTTCTGAAAATTAATTAGCGTTTTCAAAATTTAATTGCAATTGCTTCAAAATCTAAAATGGTGGATTTAAAAAATATCAAAATTTGAAAATGTTTTTTTTTTTTACGAGTTTCTTTTGTATTTAAAAAGTAATGGAAATGATTATTCCCGATTTCAACCAAAGGTACACAACGTTATCCAATGGTCATAAGATAATTTTTTCGGTCTAAAATCATCCTAAACTCTCAAAGATAACATTATAGTCACGAACAACATATTTGTTGGTAAATGCAAAAATAAATGATACGTCAATTTTCATTCTACATTTTTACCGATTTCAAATATATCAAATTTCTATAATAAAAGCAATCTTCAATGAATGATCTGTAATATTCTTGCAGCAATCAATTTAACGGATAACGCAGCAAAGAACAGCTACAACGAAGAAGATCAGAGACTTAATCATGTGAATCAAGGTTCCCTACGCGAAACTTCAACTCCACAACCAAACGGAAACGGCGGATCAAAGCAGGGCCTTACAACTTCGAACAATTTACATTCGTTGATTATTCTCTGTGCAATTCTACATGCGTTTACACGTCAACAATCTACATCCACGTAAAGTTCTTCATTTTCATTTTTATACTCGGCATTCCGTTTATAAAAAAGTGACAATGCACAGAAAAACCTGCAAATATAGACGGATTGACGTCGCATATCAGATTTAGATTTTCTAGCGGCGACTATTTTTTATTTTCGATTTCTCTTATACAGTCGTGAATCATTGATGTTTATCGCTATTATTACCTGCAATACTGTAAGTAGACAATTACATTGACTATCACCGCGGAAGCGATAATTTTAGAAAGACTTTAATGAAAAGGACGTGAATGTCGATGCGGATGGGGTCGAGAACCACGTCACCGCTGATTATTTATACGATGATTATTGTCGATATTCATGATCGCTTCTCTCAACACGAGTACTTTGAAAAAAGTAACTTATATACAAATTGCCGCCCTTGTACAAAGCGAACCCCTATATATGAATATCGGAATGATGGAAAGTTAATAGTCTATATTATAATTATAAATACCTATACATACGACTAAATCATTGATTGATAATTAAGAACGTAACAATATTCTCGACTCAGTTAAATCATCAAAAGTATCGACGTTAATAAGGGAAAGTATACATTAGTCGGTAATATGTCTTTGGTTAATATGCAAGTGCATTTCGCGATTTAGCGCCCCATATCATTGCGCCCATATCAGAATCACTATAAATGTACAAAATAAAGAAACTAAAATCGTATTTCCTTGAAGGTCTATTATATTCGCGGACATGCCAAAGTTAGATTAGGTCAATCTTTACGTTACTTCCAAAGGGTTCAAACTTGATCTCTTTTGGTCCACTTAGAGCGATAAGGTTCAACATCCGAATTCTCATTCCAATGGATTCAGTTTCACTCCGAGAACTATCGAGTGACCATACATCCGATTCCGAAAATTTCGCTTGGTCGACTTTTGAAATCATTTTAGCAGTTTCGCCTCACCCACTTTATTATCTCTATCCACTTCCGGTTCGCCTCTTTTCACTTTTCTGAGCTTTCTTCTTGTGCTCGCGCTTCATAACGCGAATTAGCGAGCACCTGTTGCTCCCGCTATGCTTCTCGAAATCTAATTGCTTTCTCGACACGCGAATTAACTTGGGAACACCGAAAGAAACGCGAGAATGATGTTTATGTGACGTGAATTTGTTACAATAACTTTACGAGTGATGGAAAATTTCAAATCTTCAACTTTTGAAGATCTTTGAAGATGGACTAAACATTTTATAGAGAAGGGTGGTCATGGTTGGGCCACGTTTGAACGTTTGCGCAGTACCACTATTTTTCACCTTAATTTCGCGTTTTCTCGCATATTATTGGAAAGATCTTTTAAAATGCATTGTTTTATTAAAATTACGAAAGATGTCAAAAATTGTTGAAATTAATAATTAATTTTAAATAACTTTCATCTTGGAGTATTTTTATTAATTTCCATTGTTTAAATTTTAAATTAAGTCATTTCTTATTTTTTTCATTAAGTATAGAAATACTTTTGTTTCTTATATGGTTTTAATGGCCATTTTTATGGTTAATTTTAATGATCGGTTAATTTTATATATATGTATACTATATACTTCGGTTTTTAATTTAAAAATGCATAAAGGTGGGATTGCACGTTATACAATTCAATATTTTAAATATGTCTATATAACAATTATTTTTAATATATTAACATCAAAGGTTAATAAAACGTCAACTTCTATATTGCAAAATAGAACTATTTCCTCCTAAATTCCCCTTTGTCTATATCATCAACCCTCCTCTCCCACGCAGCACTATCCGTCACGTGATGTCCTGAGGAGCTCATGAGGACGTCCAAATGTCCGTTTTTTTTTTACCTGATGAGCATCTCGATTTTATCATTTTATTCATTTTGAAAAGATGTTATAGAAACTTGCATTATATTAACATGGATTATTTGTCAAGAATAATAAATATAAATTGTAGTATAAAAATGTCATTGAGTTTCCTCAAATTAAATTTGTCCCATCAAAACATTCACTACTACATAATTTGCGAACGATCTGAATGCAGTACATTCCGCATTAATTATTTGCATAGTATCTCTCGTGAAAATTCGATATATTCAATAGCCGCACAAGAATCGTGAAGTGGATACAAAATATGAATTGGAATTTATTTATTACGTGCAGTTACACTACGTTCCTCCGTGCAGCATTGAAAGTGTAAAGAAACAATATTAAAATAATTGATTCAAAAAGAGTATTTACCATCTTGTAGAATATAAGCATAAATCAATCGTTATCAGCGTTATCGTATAAGTCGAACAATAATAATGAATGAAGTTGTTTTAATGAATGAATTAACCGTTTTATTGTTTCGAATTTTTTGCCGAAAGTTATTCCTTGCGGATTTTTGAGATACCGTGTACTTTGCGCATTTTTATAGATTTTCAAAAATTGTTGAATTCTTGGTATATAAATTCTTGGTATGTAGATGATATCCTACACCAAAAACCCCGATAAAAGTATCAGACTTCTAAGTCTATAAAATCGAATGGAATTGTTGAAAAAGATTGTTTACTGATATATATACAAACATGTATATGACGATGATATAAACGATACTTTGGCGAGACGGAACACGATCATAGATTACGTTTGTACAGGGAAGGAATTATTACTTTATTAAATATTATCGCTTGTTATTATTATATGTATATATATGTAGATCATATTTCATAATTTATCAAATGTAATAAATTCTAATGAAACTGCGTAATAAGCATATTTTTGTTATCGGCATGGTTTTTTTATTTTCAAATATTTATTATTACCTGCGTTATATTTATATATGTGTTGAAGTAAAACTATCGTTGTAATATATTGTATTACACATCGAGTTTCAGAACTTTCAGATAAATTTCCTTAAATTCTAAACAAAAAAGTTATTTACGGAAAACTCGTTGATGCCGAGTGACCTGATTGGTCATAGAATTTTAGAAATCAATTTCTGCAGTATACTTTCTTGAAATATTCCGCAATATATGCAACAGTTCTGAAATACGCTGTATTTTACAATATGTAGACAATATTATCGGTATAAGTTACAAAAATAATTGTAATCGATCAATAAGGGTACTTATGTTACTTTAGTGTTGATGATTATTAAGATTGTTAATATTCGTGCAGAAGAGAATGAAATATTTGCGAGACACATGATGTAAATACAGTGCATATCTTACAAATCTTCAATTGGCTACATTTGAATTGGTGAAATATATTAATAGAAATTCGTCTCGTACTTGCGCAAATTAATTTAAAATATAGTTTTTTTTTACTGTTACTAATTATTACCAATTTCAAGTGAATGTATTCACTAAAAAGAATTAGTAAAATCCTAATTCATTTATTAAAGTTCACTTAATTACTTAGCAGTTAATGACTATTATTTGACAATAGTTTTATTAACGATTTATAAAATGTTTTCACTAATAATTAGTGTAATATTGATGTTTTCAAATTACTGGATGAATCGACACTATTCAATTACTAAATCAACGAAGAGAAAGATGGCAGGAGGGGAGTAACAAAAAGTACGGCCGAGAAAAAAAAACGGAAGAAAAAAATAATAATAATAAAAATACGCCTCGCACAATGTACAATATTCATGCGTGCAATGCGATAATATAATAGCGAACGATACGCGAGTACGATGTATGTATAAGTAATAAAGTATATGTAAGGCTTCAATGACATGTAATAATAACTCGTGAGGATAACCTGTAAAGTAAACCGAATAGATAGGATTCACAGGGCAGAATGTTATTATTCCTGGGCAAAAAACAAAGACGTAGAGTATATATCCGGAAGGAAGTTTGAATTTCTGAAAAAAAGTCCAAACAAAACAGAACACAACTTTACGCCGAGAATTTCTGTTACTATCTGGACGAAAAAAACACTATAGATACATACGAATAAAAAGATAATTATGTATATTAAGATTATTAAGTATACTTTATACGTTTCTTTGGTATTATTTCGTGTAGAACATGAAAATGCATAAAAAATAAAAGTTCTATGAAATTTGATTAATATTATCAGTGCATTTATTCATGAATGTCGCTTGAAAAAAAATTGGATTTTGGTGATGAATAATCAATTAAATTTTGCATCTTTTTATTTTCCATACAATCTTATATAGGATTATATAGGGAATGTTATAGGTTTATAGTATTTCATTTTACCTGACTTTACTATATGCGATATAGTAAGGCATCGAATTGAACTTATTCCAGTTCACTCACTATTAATTAATTATATTAATTGAAACGGGTGAATGTTTTAAAATGATTAATATTGCGGAACGATCAGTACTTAGATAAAGCTCTTTGCCCGTTTACAAAACGTTAGGCAATGAGTCGCCCGTTCTAGATATTTATGGGTGGAAGTTTGTATTCAAATTTCGCTCCGATACGAGGAGTCTTGATCTTGATAAATCGAGCAGCGTGCAACACTTCGGTGCTAAGAAATTATTTTCGCAATAGCCGAGATTTCGGAGGTGAAATTAGTTAGTCTGTGGGAAATACGTGAAAATGTTCTCTATATTGATTGCATTTTGTAATATTTTGTTATTACTGGTAGTTCATCATTTCAACATGAATCTCAAATACTCTACATTGGAAAGTCTAAAATGACGTCTGATTTTAGTAATTATACATTTTTGAGAATGAATGGTAGAAAAAGCAACGTTTTTTAAGTAGTGGAGTATATATTTCTTAAATAAATTCAAACTTCTTTATTTGTAAGAAAGAATATACAAGAATACAAGAACATAAAAAAGAGATATTTTAGGACATACGACCAATCACATTAATAATCAAAGAAACAAAAAATCCAGAAGAAATAGAGTGTACGAGAAATAAAATAAAATTCAAATATTTGCAAGAGAAGTTTAAATTTTCTGTCAATCTACCATGTTCGAGTTGGGGATATTCGATATTCGATTAAAAATATACATACACACATTTCGGACAGAAACAAGGAGATACTTCGATTTGGTAAAATTTTATAAATTCTGTTAATAAGATTTTTATCGTTTTTCTCCTATAAATCATTATTAGCATTTATCTATACGTGAATTTACGTAAGAGGACGATACATATACTCTATCGGATATTTCGTATTCCATTTTATCCCCAAAAATTTGCCTTAAAGAATTTTGTTAAGAACTTGTATCGTTTTTTCCTGATTGGCATGAAACACGTTTCAATCTTATTATAAAAACGATAAATGTTCTATCCGCCTTCAAATTATAAGGTACTATGGGTTTGATAAGAAACGATAGAATTTCGCACAATTCTTAATCGTTTATAATCAGTTTCTTTCGTTTACGATTATCACGGCGAAGTTGCTATCATACATGTCCATTTTTCGTCCATGTATATACATTAGAAGATACATTTTTTCCATGTAAGTAATTATTTTTTTTTGTATAGTAATTTTTGTAGAGTAATTATGTTTGTGCATTTTAATGTGCATTTTATTTTATATCAAGGACTGTTTTTTTTTTTGTCGGGTGACTTTCACGAAGACACTTTATTTTCAGTGCTTCATTCATGAAAAAATAAAGTTTGTGATAAGTTTGAGAAGTAATACCGCAATAGAGGATATCACAATTTGTTTTTTATTTACAGAGAAAAATAGTTCTATTTCTTCTCGCGTATGATAAAGCACAATGCTTTCGATTGCATATTTCAACCTATAGTAATTGCGATTTAGTAACAACTAACATTGAATCTGCCGTTTTCACGCGGTGAACAAGGGAACTAACATACTGTCAGTGCTTGAACGCAGACCATCAACACCTCTACACTGACAACAGTTTTAAAAAATCCCTTTTTTCAACGCAATCAATCACCCACACAACACAATCCGTCCCGTGATGACCTGAGGAGATCCTGACGACGTCCAAATGTCCGTTTTTTTTTTACCTGAGCTTCTCGGGAGCTCCTCAGGTCATCCCGGGACGGATTGTGTCGTGTGGGCATTAATCGATATTTATGTACAATATATACTTCTAGTACAACCCGTGCCCTATCTTCGGACGTATTCTGCCCGAAACTGTTTTCAGTATACGGAAATCACCGAAGGTTCCGAAGAAAAAGGGTAAGAGACAAGTTACCACCATGGACCGCCGACCCCGTCTTGTTACTTAAAACACGTTAGAAAACAATATTAGACGTGTCCATTGGACGTACACGCCAGTGTCACATGGACGTAATATGGACACATCCACGTAAGCTACTGTATCAATTGTGGACGTCCTATGAACGTACATTGGACGTGCGCTCCGTCCGTCGTTGACGTACTTTGGACATACATTGGACGTACTTGTGCTATTTTTCGAACGTACAAGGATATGCTGGACGTCCAGTGTTCGTCCATACGACCATTAATTCGTCCATTTAAATTCCATATTTTGTCCATTGTACGTCCAAATTTGACCCCGTCCATTGAACGTACACGCCGTCAGTGTCACACGGACGTAATATGGACAAACGAGGGACTTAAACGGTACCAATAGAGGATTTCCTATATACGGCGCTCGTGGACGTACATTGGACGTACTTGTGCTATTTGGGAACTTGGTTCTATTTTATTTATTTTAAATATTAACGATATCGTGGATACTGTTTCTTTTGGTAAGTTGTTACTATTTGCGACGATGTTAAACTTTTTGTCTCTGTGACTATAGCGATAAATTCTTAAAATTTAGAAATCTAGACAATACTTTCCAATTCACTTAAATAGTAAACAAATAATAATAAAAATCCTTGAAATGTAGGAACAACTGTAGAATTCAGAACATTGAAATGCATTAAATTCTGAATTGATTCAAGTCTATTTTCTGTTCGCCTCTAAATTTTTTGAAATATCATTCAATTTCATTCCTACGAAATCATTCCTGCCGTAACGATGCACCATAATAAAAATAACGGGTTCAGAAGTATAGTTTTCAAGTATTAAAATAATCCCCTTTTCCTTGTTTAATCAGCAACGAAATATAAAAACGAATATCTTCAACCATCTATATTACAATGCAGTCACACTTCGTTCAGCAATTGACTTTCGTAAACGCGATTGAGTAATTATAAGAGCAATTTAATTTAATTTAATGAACTTTTAAACGACGTTCGTCAAAGGAACCATTACACAATTACAGGGTTACTGGCCCGGTACGGCGTTACCGTTGCGTCGTTTGCGACTTTCACCGAGATTCGGTGGTGTTTTGCGTCCTAACCCAGAATCCAGCCGGGCGCGCCGCATTGGCCGGGCTGGGCGTTTGCCACTCGTTAATGGATATTGCCCCTGCACTTTGCCCTTTTACGCGCGAATTGCTCGCGACTCGCTCCATTTCGGATAAATTAAAAAAAAAAGAACGGATTCCGCTGCCAGCAACTGTAGAGGAACCCCGGAAAATGGTCCGTTTTCCATCATGTTCCCAACTCGTGCTTTGGAAACTCCGTCATTCTCGAATTGCTCCCATTCTACTTCCGCCTGAAAAGGATGACGAATTTGCATGACAAACGCCACTCGCGCGAAACGTAGACGAAAGAGCCCTTTTCAGGTTATATGTTACTTTAATTCTTAAAGACAACGAGCGCCGAATGCAAAAGACAGATCATTTTCCTCCCCAATTTCATTAGCGAGGCATTCGCGTGATGCACTTTGCAGTGCTTTTACGATTCAACATTCTATATATAATGACACGTTTGCGAAAATAAATGTCTTTATAATGTTTATTTGCTTCATTTAACAAGAAACTCATTTATTATACATATAACATGAAATATAATATAAGTTGAAACAACTAAATTTTAGCTAGTTGAACTATGCGTAATATAAATATTCAGTTTCCCACTAGAGGTATAACTAAACTTTAGTTAAATTAACAAATATTATCTTCACGTGTATATACGCATGTGATTCTGTATTTTTGTGCATGAAGTACGTGAATGATACATTATATAAAGTGAAGTACTGAAGTTGCGCAAAGTATATTGAATTATTCCTTTACCTTACTTCAAATTCATTCGCTTTAAAAAAATACAATCCATCGTTTCTCCATTTTCAAACTTACCATTTTTATAGAGAATTTGTCAAGGATTACGTTACGATTTGTTTACGGAGTATAACAAATAATAGTATATAGACATCGATCGTACGACCAATTCTTTAATTGTTCCTAAATACCCATATGTTTTCTTAAAAATAGAATAATTCCCTGATGGTATATGAATTGATTGTTCAGTGTTCATTAAGAATTTTCTACTCGAAGAAATTTCCTTCAAAAGACAGTGCTTTCAAACGAAAGGTGCAAAACATCTCGACCTTTTTCCAAATTATTAATATAATGACGGACTTTACACCTATATATACAATATTAATTAGAGCATTTGAGAGAAAACGTATAAAAAAACCAAAAAAAGTCACACGATGAAAATGATGAGATCATGGAAAAAAAGATGTAATGATACATTATCGTTATACCCCTGATTATATTCTACACTGTTAATTCCCTATCTGTTTTTGTGCAATGAAATAAAAGAAAGGAAGCCCGGAATTGGTCGAGAACGAAGGTAAGGTAATAAATTGCCCAGTAAAATTTGCATGTAAGCACGTGTACACTCGGAGTATGCCCCCGAAATAACCTGGGGTCTTCCATGTTCGGAGTCCGCCCTTTTCATGTCGAGACGTCCAACCCTTCTTGATATTCATTCCGCAGATTTCCGACTTTCTGATCGCGAGAAATCCCGAAACGAGAGATGGAAAATGTAAACCCCCACTCGAAATGCGATTGACGCTCCAGATCCTACGAGTCTGCCGTTTTAAAATAATCTTCGCAATTTATCAAATGATAAAAGTTATACGAGCATGTTCATTGAATTTTATGTTTCTATATCAAACATTTTTCGTATCTATCCTCTTTTCGTAAGTAAAACGATGTCACCCTAATTGCAGGAAAACAATACGAATAGAACATTTCGAAAACATTTTGGAACAGTTATTGAAAAGTTTGATCAGTTTTAAAGGGATTGCCACATTATTTGGTCAATGAATTAATGCATTTATTTAGAAACTTCCTATTAATTTTCAAATTCAGTGAATTTAAAAAAAATCAGTTTATACTTTTTAAATAAGATTCGTATAAAAAATACGTTCTCGGAATATTCAAATTACATTTGTGTCGGTTAGGATGGTATATACGGAACACCCTGCGCCATGCAGTTTTAGGTGCAAGCTCCAGAAAGATATGGGAACATTACGAATGTCGTCTCTTTATGAATGACCATTAAGTAAAAAGTACATCATATATTTTTACGCGCATATACAAAAATATGCGCGCCACTTCAAAAGATGGTGTATTGGCCCTTGGGTTCTTTCTTCTACCAAACGCGAATCGAATTCAGAAATAAAGATATCCTACGGTCGAGAGTTTACGATGTCGACTTTATTCCTCGCAGATCGCGATATTTCGCGTACGAGTAGATCCCGTAACTTTTAACGTTACGTCTGTACGGGGTCCAAGTGCGTTACGCAGCACTTATTCCGTAACTCCGCAAAGCCTTTTTAGTCTTTCAGAAGCGTCGAGATTATTTATATATGTTTTACTCCACTCCGTTTGGCCCAATAAAAAGCAGCAGATAAAAAGGGCGACAAAATGGCGGCGAAACATAGTTGAAGGATGAAATCTAGAAAACGATTTTTTTATCATTTTCGAAATTGTTTTATTTAAATCTTTTAATGTAAGTTAGGACGTTATTTTGTTATGAAAATCTGGGGACATCTCGATTTCTAATTGGTACATTTAAAAAAAAATATAATGATTGATTTATTCGGCATACAATTTCCGAATACCTTGAGTACTTGTTCAATATTTTCTTCAATAAATTATAATAAGGATACGATTTTTTTAATTTTAGCGTTTTCAAATTTTAGAAATATATGACAAGTGGCTTTTCAAAAATGAACTAAAAATGAAAGAAGAAGAAGAATAAATGATGAATTCTCGTTTTTAGACTTTTTAATATGATTGTATTTAAAATTCTCATCATGACAATTTCTCGAAAAATAAAAAATATATTGTAATTTGCTTTTTACATATAATTCAAACAATATTCTTATATAGAAAATAGAAAACAAGTTGAAAATTCATAAAAGTACATTTCTCTAATATATATATAGAAGATAAGATATGAAATGGAATAGGTATTTTTTATAATTTTGAATCAGCTTCGTATTATTTTTCAAGTCTGCAATTTCAAGTTTTAAAAGTATAGTATACGACGCAATTACTTATTTTCGAGGTTATCTCAAACAATCGTTCAGGCAGCGGCTTATTGGATACTTAAGAGTCTCGACGTTCTTGACCGATACTCCTTCACATTTCTCTCGTCTTCGAGAGAAGAAAGTAAAGTAAGCTTGCAGTCCACTCAATGTCTATATCGCCACATCATCGAGAAAATTACGGATTATAATCCAGAAATCAGCCTATGGAATTAAGTTTCGTTTAATTTCTCGATTATTCAATATGTAAATGAAATCCAATTATTGAATATCAGTTATTTAATCAATACGATGAAAGCAAAGCCAAAAAATTTATTATTAATATACATGGTGTCCCAGAACTGGAGGATAAAATTTCAGGAGGCGATTCTTCGTGAAATTTGAAATCAAAAAGAAGAGCTTTACCAAATTCGATCCGACGAATAGAATTTGAATGGCGAGCAATTGAAGTTTACAAAAAAAATTACTGTTTGTGTAATAACTCGGCTCATTTTCAACCTATATTAACGAGTGAGGGCGCATTTTAAAGATTTCTTCAAGCCCAACAATTCCTCTTTAAGAGCATATTATCTGGGATGAATATATCGCTAGTTATGGCCTCATGAAGGGAAAAAATTGCCTTTTTTTGCGGTTTTTCACGTCTAACTCATTCCGGTAAATAACTAGCGAAATATCATATAAACAAAGATGTAGAGCTTGAAAAGACGAAGAATT
>JAPYZR010004394.1:0-12355 GCA_030522945.1 Trichopria nigra | reverse complement strand
AGAACTTGAAAAGAGAAGTGCAAGTAATGAGGAATTAACAGAAAAACTTTCTAATAAAGCGTCACTGATTCAAGGAATGAGAAAAATTTTAACTAAAGCATATCTCTGTGGAACCGGCTTTACAAACAATGCTGAGGATGAATTGTCAATTTTATCAATAGATGAACTTTGTGAAAGAGTAGCAAGTGTGGTTGAGAAAGTACAAGGAGAGATGTCAAAGGGTAAATTGAAATTAATCGAAATGGAAAAGGAGGCACTTAACTTATCAGAGCAAATAGACTCGTCAAAGGAACAGATTCACGTTCAACAGGAAGAATTATTGAAGTCTGCAAATAATAACAATATTTCAACTGAAAAAATACAAAGTTTAGAAGAATTAATAGAGTCGTACAAAAGTTCTCAACTTAAAATCGAAGAGGAACTGAATGGTTTGCAGGAGGAATTTGTAAAGAAAAATGCAATTATTGAAGAGTTGTCATTAACTCTAACTAACCATGATTCTATGACTCGCAAGAATAAATCAATGTTATTAAACGTATGTAATCATGGATCTAAATTCATTCACAATGATGGAAATGAATTGATGTCTTTAGGAGTCGACCAACTTTGCGAACAAGTAACAAAATTGTTTAACAGTGTTGAAACTGAACTGTTGAATGCAAATTTAAAATTAACCACAGTTGAAGATGAAAATATTAAATTAACGGATCAATATAATCTGGTTAAAAGGCAGGTTGATGTTCAAGAAGAGACACTATCACAGTCTCATAGTGAAAATAACATTTTAACAGATAAAGTTAGAGGTTTGGAACTATTACTAAAATCACACGAAAAATCACATTTAGAAGTCGTTCAAAAACTCGATATTCTGCAACAAGAATTCGAAAAGAAGAGTGCAGATATCGAGGAATTATCACTAAATCTTTCTAATAATGAGTCTCTGATTCAAGAAACTAGAAAAATTTTAACAAAAGTATATTTTCAAGCATCCAGCTTTATAAACAATGATGATCATGAATTGTCAATTTTGGCAATAGATGAACTTTGTGAAAGGGTAGCAAGGGTGGTTCAGCAAGTGCAAGTAGAAATGTCGAATGCTGTATTAAAATTAAGCGAAATGGAGAAGGAGAAATTTAACTTATCAGTACAATTGGACTCGGCAGAGGGTCAGGTTCATGCTCAGCAGGAAGAATTATTGCAATCTGCAAATAATAATAATATTTCAACTGAAAAAATACAAAATTTAGAAGAATTAATAACGTCGCAAAAAAGTTCTCAACTTAAAATCGAACAGGAACTGAGTGGTTTGCAGGAGGAATTGATAAAGAAAAATGCAATTATTGAGGAGTTGTCAATAACTCTTTCAAACCATGATTCTATGAATCGCAAGAATAAATCAACATTGATAAATGTATGTAATCAAGGATCTAAATTCATTCACAATGATGGAAATGAATTGATGTCATTAGGAGTCGATCAACTTTGCGAACGAGTAACAAAATTGTTTAACAGTGTTGAAACCGAACTGTTAAATGCAAAGTTAAAATTAACCACAGTTGAAGATGAAAATATTAAATTAACGGATCAATATAATCTGGTTAAAAGGCAGGTTGCTCTTCAAGAAGAGACGCTATCACAGTCTCATAGTCAAAATAACATTTTAACAGATAAAGTTAGAGGTTTGGAACTATTACTAAAATCACATGAAAAATCACATTTGGAAGTCGCTAAAAAACTCGATATTCTGCAACAAGAATTCGAAAACAAGAGCGCAGCTTTTGAGGAAGTATCGGTCAATCTTTCAAATTATGAATCAATGATTCAAGAAACTAAACAAAATTTAATTAATGTTTGTCATCAAGGATCTGAAGTTATGAAGGACATGGGTGATGAGTTGCATACTTTATCCATAGGAAGTCTTTCCAAACGGGTGAATTATTTTGTCAATTGCCTTACTAAGATATCTAAAGCAAACAGTTTTGATATATGCCTTTTGAAAACGGAAATGAAGCAAATGCAGTCTTTCGCGTCAAAAACATTGCGTGCATGTGAACACTGGAAGCGGGAAAGCAATGACAAAGACACTAAAATTGCGCAACTATCTGAAAGTACGAAAACAAAAACTAATACAATTCACGAACTGGAACACATTATACTTAGTAAAGGTGAAAGTCACGCTAAAATTGAAAGAAATTGTGAAACCTTACGTAAAGAATTGTCGGAAGTAAAGCAATTGTTAAACGAACAAATTAAATTAGTAGAAAAGTTAACATCTCAAGAAACAGAATTAATTTCTCGAAATGAATATTTAAAAAAGGAACTGATTTCTATTGGCCATGAATTTTCAAGTGAATTAAAGTCTTATGCAGAGGAATACAGCCAAATCCATAATGAAAAAAATGATTTACGTCATCAACTTGTTAAATTGTGGTCAGAGCATAAGCAATTAAAGGAACATTTTGAAAGCACTTTGTCTGACATTTCCAGGAAAATAAGTGCCAAGAATGATTCTCTGATGAAAAGAATATCACAAAATGAAGAATGTCAAAAAAATACTAAAACCAAAATCACAGAAAATACGAATAAGGGCTTGAATCATCTGAAAGTATTCGAAAACATTCAACTATTACATGGACGATGGTATTTACGTAAGATTACAAAAATGAATAGTAAAATAGCACGACTTAATACTGAGGCTGAACAAATTTCAGTAGACTATAAGGCATTAAATCAAGAGTATAATTCATTAAACTGTGAACTTCGTCATGTTTTTAAAGATCAAAATACTAAATCTACCCCAAATGAAGAATGTATTTTAACATGTAACTTAAAGAATATCATTCTTAATTTGCAGAAAATTACAAAACGACGGGATTCATTGAGTAACCGATTCAACAGCATTTCCAAAACATATAAAGATTGTAATAAGTGTATTGAATCGCTCAAAGTTTTAAGGAATTTTGTTCTTTTTGGACCTACAAAAACAAAAAATACCAAAGATAAGTTTCAAAATAAAAGCAGTCAACCGATTTCAGAAGATTGTACGAGTCTTAAAGAAATGGAAAAAATTGCGTGTATTATACAAAATAAAATTGACTCAATAGAAGAAGAAAAGGTTGAATCCTATTTGCAGCACAACGAAATAATACTAAATCTTTACGAAATGAAAGCTAATTATATTTTAACGCCTAAAAAGAAAAATGGTTGTGACCAAATTCACTCTGAATCTAGTAATCGTCGAATCAAATCAGATAAAAAATTGGAAATTGTCATAAAATATCTTGATAAATCTAAAAATGTAGTCTCTCACTCAAGACAGGCATGTAGTAAAATTAACAGCTGCACGAAACAAAAAGGATTGCATCCATCTAGCATTATTAATTTCTGCAAGGCTTATAGTATTTATAAATTTGTAGAAGTCGCAATTGAAGATTACTATCAAATCTTTAATCTCGAGGAATTGAAAAATAGAGAAGTCTGCATGAATTTATCTCAGAATTTAAAAGCTCTTGAATCGCTCTTTGCACATAATTGTCCAACAACTTTCAATGACAATAAAAGTTTGTGTGACAATGAATTTGTTCAAATGACAAATGTGCCTCAATATTCAGATAATAGGAAGAATGACATTTTTTATATTCTTCTTAATAGCTCGAACGGAGTAGAGTTTTTAAAACAAAATATTATTTCCCTGCTGCATGAAAACGATACTTTAAAGAAAACCTTAATTGAGGAGAAACAGAAGATAAACGATCTTGTAACAATAAAGCACGATCCAACACTAGGAGAATATCTGCAGAATGTGAAGTCGATGCAAAAGAAACATTTTGATTTTATTAATTTATTAATTAATGAAACACAATCTATTTATGAGGTTCTTGACGATGTAGGACCCGTTAATAAGAAGTTAACAAGAACATTGTTAGAACTTTCTGAAAATTGGGAATTAATTTATTCTTCGTTTCAGGGTATACTTATTAATGATCCTGACAGTAAATTGTCTATTGATTGTCTCGATAAATTGAAGACAACTGAAAAAGCTTTGTCACGTGTGTACACTGATTTAATTTGGGTTTCACAATTTGGTTTTCAATTAGGAATACAAATGATGTTAGCAACAGACGTAGAATGGCAAAATGAGTTTTATTTGCAACAAAGAACTTTTCCTACAAAATCTCCAGAATCAAATAAATCGTTGATTCTGAACTCAGATGACAAATATCTTCTTAGTTCAGAGAAAAATAAACTCACTCTTGATTTGTTTTCTGAAATGCAAAATTACATATTATCCTTCATTGATTCTGTGAATTCCAGTACTTCTTATAGGGAAGATTTTGAGGAGAATAAATTGTCATACATTTTGCAATGGAAGCGAGACTTTAAATTGGTATTGGAATCCTTCAAAAAGGCAAAACTTGAGAAAACGCAAAATTCGATTGCGAAAAATGAAACCAATCTTGAATCTTCAAACAATTTTAATAATGTTCCATCTCAGGTTTTTAGCGAGTTAAAGGAATTTAACGATTATCTGATAAAAGAAAATGAAAGATTGCAAACTGAGACTCAGAATGTTACGCAAAGGAATACCACTGCAGATGATACAGATGAGCGGCTAAATAAGATTCATCTTGAATATGAAACGAAGTTGGATAAAATAAAACAGAAATTGGTAAATGTATATACGGCTATTAAAATCATTTAAGTGCACATGTGTATATTTGTGTATGTGTAAAGATAAATTTTGCTTTCACAAACATGTTTTCAAAGAACTTGAGTTAAATAACATGAAATAATTTATGATGTATCAGTGAATACAGTATACTGTAGATTTATGTTTACACGTGTTACATAATTTTTTTCCAATTTTTTGTATTAACTTATCAATATGTTCAAATGTTAAATTATATTTAAATATTAATTACATTTGCAGAAAGTTGTCTACAATGAGCAAATTGGAAAACTGAAGGAAGAACAAGCTGATGCAATAGAGAAAAAAGTGGTAACTCTTCGAACGCGAATGGAACAACAATGCATTAAGCATATGGAGGAAATTGAAAAATACAAAAAACATGTCAGTGAACTTACAACTCAGTTGTGGGATGTTGGGGAAAAATTACTATCAGAGAAGCAACAAAAAGAGAATTTAATGCAAATAACGCAAGAGTTAAGGACAAAATACAAGAGTATGGCTGATGTAAAAAAACATGAAAATAGCTTTCCCCCGCAACATAAACTAAGGTACGTGATCCATATTTCATATATCAGAGTTGCAAAAATAAAACGCGCCAAAATATTTAAAAAATTTTATTTACATTTTCAGTTTATCTGGAAAGGATTTACCAGTGGGTCGTCGAGAATCAATGGCTGACAATGATTTTCGAGCTTCTCTTCATTCGTTTGACTCAGATTCATTACCAAGGAGGCATAATGTTAGAAACATTCAGACAATAGGACATGCGTTTGCAGCCGAAGACGAAGATGAAGTCTTTGATAACACTTATTTAGGTAATCGCTGAATACTTCCATTACTTCATCATTTAAAATATAATGGAAAAGAGTCTCTTACAGGAAGTACATCATATTACTCTACGTATATAAATTTTCATTTACTTTTTATGTTCTCTATGACAGATCATTTGACCAAAGGAAGGAGTGACACAAGATCGGACTTGGACCGATTGTCGATTCTACAGATGCGGAACTCATTATGTAAACCGCATTTAAAATCTTCCTATCCGATGGAAATGCAATTTCAAACTTTAGATTTTACCGAAGAAGATATCAAGGTAAGAGTTACTATAATTACACTAATCAATATATTATTTGAATCTTAAACATCACACTGTCTATAAAGACAGAAAGAGTGATTCACTTTAATACATATTAAATATTAGATTTAGCAACAATTGAGTGAAAGTCACTAAATATGCCTTCTATCATCTGATTAACGAAATAAGACTTAATTATAATGTTAACGGAAAAATTAATCTTATAATAATTATTGCTAGACTGGATCGGTATCTGATGATGTATTCAATGACAGCCTCAGTCAGAGTTTGCTTCCTGACAAGAAGACGAAAAAGAGAGAGAAATCTCGAGTTAGTATGAATTTTATTAATTTTTACCTGCCTTGTTCATTTATTGCCATTGTATTAGTCATACTCCTACAGTGTTTAATATTATATTTTCAATTTAATTGATATTCGAATGAGTGATAAGAAAAAGGGTCTAGGTCAAGAAAAGTATATTTAAAAAAAAATTAATGAAATGTATTGAATTGTTTCTAACTGAAAAGCTGTGCACGTTAAATCTACATACGATCCATCAATTTCCTAAAATTTAATCAAATTTGAAAAATCTTGTAATATCACACAATCTCGCGTCGATCAGTTTTCATAGATCCTTATCCGTCTTACTAAAAATTCAATGTAATTTATTGTGAATTATTGTACAATAAAACATTAAATGCATTTAAATATTTCATTATTTATATTATATTCACTTTTATCGTGAATGTCATAGAAATGCAAAATACAATGGAATTCATATATTTATATGAATTGCATATTGAAAATTTGTTGAATAAGAAATCTACCCGACGTTGGCTGTCGATGTTGGTTGTCGATAACAGACAACAGAAACGTAACTTTCTGAAACTTAGAAAGTGAAATATGGCTAATAAGTAGAACAATCTTCTATTAAAGGACGTCATGAACTTGTCCAATTTTCATTCACTAATAGCATTTCTTCAAACTGGGTTGTTCTGTATATTATGCATATCGCATACTGGCGACTTGCATACTGAAATAACTGAAGCAACCTTCTGGGATTAAACTGATTATTCTAATTAGAACTATGTTTGGATATCTGTGATTTCTTTCAATCCAACACGTTGTTGGTTGTTTATAGTTGCGAAAGTGATTGAGCCAATAATCTTCAAAGTGCGACACTCGCATTAAGAACATCGCAAAGTGTAAGGCTTCATACTGTTCGAGGCATAATGAAAAGTACAGCCCCTTTGTCTTGACTTCGACAATTTTTCCACTTACCGATATTTAATAGTATTTTCGTATTTAGGGCGTAAAATAATATTTTGCGCCTGAAATACGAACGTTTTGTTTTTATCACGGTGGAAGCTTTTTTTTTCAATAATATCGTTTTACCTAAATTCCTCATTTTTAAACTTGAAACTTCAATTTCCTACTTAAACACTGCTCCTCAGTTTACACGTACGTTCCTGGCATTATCTTTTAGTATATCTATATCAAACATTTTAGATATCGTACAAACGACCTGGTCCTCCAACGCCGAGCAAAAACGGTGGAAAATTCTCGACACAGGTAAGTTTAACTCTGCTCTATCCCAGTAATCGGAATTGGATTAAATAATTGGATTAAAAATGTTAATCCCTTCCTATTCATACTTTGAATTCGTTAAACTGTATTAAAATGGATTAAATTCTGAAGGAAATTAACACATTTCTATCCAATTTGGATGACCATGAACGTTTAATGTATTTGAATGCAACTTTATGAATAAAAAATTTGTTTAGTTCATACATTTGAATCGCAAAATAATAGTTTCATTAAAATGTGGGTTGTGAATGCGCAATTATAAATAAAGAAATTTTGAAAGGAAAACATTTATTATTTTGAATGAAAAGTAATGGATTTAAAATGAAATGTAAACAAACGAAATGTGCTTATACATGTCATATATTTTTTTAAACGTTGTATTTTTATTACTAATAATTGTATTTTTATATATACTAGGATGAATCTTTTGATTTTTGTTTTATAGAAGAATACTACACATTTAAAAGTAATATTAATAATAACAATCGGTTTTACTATAGTTGCTATATAGAGAAATAACTGTATTCAACAATCGAAAGTTTCGGTGTTATATATTTTCAATATTTAGTTTTTGGTACTGAATTTGTGCACTGATTAATCGAACATTTAAAATTGTAATATACTGCGTTATAAATTTTCTTTCAGCGGAATATGCTGACAAATTCAAGTACATACGATTAATTATACTTTTCACTTCAGAAATATTTTACAATAAATCTTTTTTTATTCATGCGAGTTGCTGGACGAATAAGTTGCTCATTCATAAATATAATAACTTACAATACTACATTACGAATTATTACAAAGATGTTACAAAACTATATTAAGAAAACAATTTTTTCATTCCGATGGATTCAAACGAAAGCGCTTTATACAGAGTTTCAATTACAGTATATTAATGGCATATTTTATTGGGAAAACTTATTTTTGATTAAGATTAATAGAAATACATTTTCTTATTCAGACAATTTTGAATGAAACGCATTCATATAGGTAACTTTTTCGAGAATATTATTTTTGGATTGAAATTGATTGAAATATAAATTTTCATTTTAAAAAATCTCACTATTATATAAGAACATTATTTTTGGATTCACACATGGATTCAAATTTACAGTTGCCAATTCGGAATAACGAATAGGAATGCATACACAGTCTGCATGAATCAGACATGTATTCATCTGATTAAATAGAAATATATTTTTCCCAAAGTACAAATTCAAACACTCTTAAAATGAATGCATTTCAAAAATTTTTTTATCCATTTCCGATTGCTGGATACTATTATGTATTATGCCTTTTTGTGTTTTGCTTTTTTTAGATTTTTGTAAGTTCTAATTCTAAATGCGTACTGAACCCGAAAGGGCAAATCGCGATACGAAAATGGCAAATTGCACTATATAGCACCATTTTCTAGTGGATGGAACTGAGTGCGTCATATAGTGAGTATGACCCTCCCTCGTACCCCACGAATACTGTTCTAAAGCCAATTATAAATGAAGAAATTCATCGCCTATAACCAATAACGTAAACAATTTATGCACGATCACGAATATAATAGCTGAAGCAACGTATGAGCCTTTCCCACCAAATGAAAAAGAATGAAATTGAGAATATGAATTGAATATGAAAAGAATATGAATTTATTCCAACTATTTTCATTCTCTAAACGAGACGAGTTATATAAAGAATACTGATTTAAAATTTCCTATTCATCACAAAGTATTGGGATGAATAGAAAAAGGCATCTATTCACAGGAATTGAAAACATAAACGTCCGTTTCCTTGTAATGAATTGAAAGAAATTAGAAATAGAAAAAAAAAAAAAAAAAACATTAGCAAAATACGTCAAGAAACTAAATTCGGACTCTAAAATGTGAATTTTGTTTGATATAATTCGTTTTTTTTTTCAAACCTATATGAACTAGAAACAATAAACAAATATACTAATAAATTTAATTAATAATAGGGTACTTCCGGACGATCTCCAAATACGGCGATCTTGCGAGAACGCAATGGCGAACGCAGATCGACGGCAACCCCCCGACGTTTGAAGGATCTCTTTGTATCGAATAACTCAAAGCGCCAAGACGAGGTAAAACATGACTTTATTACATTGATAACTCAAGTATTTCGGTTTTATTTAGAAGTACGTTTTTCGGATGTTGTAAGAGACTTAAAAATATTTTTATTTCTAACATTTAAGAAGCAGTAATTCTTCTTGTGCAACCCTATATATATGCAGTAGGGCCCCTTCATTTTAATTTTTGTTAACAAAAACAAAAAACATTTTAATAAAGGGAGTAATTAATAAAATAACAGGGGGACGACAGTTCTGAAAATTTACATATGGGATTCCACATGGGAATTTGTTGTGGAATGACATATACAAAAAAAAAATTTTTTTGTTTGAATCAACAAAAATCTAGTATATTTTAGAGAAAATCTTAAACAAAAATGGCCATTGCACGATTTGCAGGGTTAGGCCAGTCTATATAGAGGCCGAAACAATAGGCTTATTGTCACTTTTTTTTAGGAAAAATATAATATAAATCGAAATTATAAAAAAAAAGAGTTTATTGTACATATCATCGACTGTATACAAAGTAATTTTTGTAGAGCGATTTATTTCAAAATGACAATTTTTTTGTTATTATACATTACAATAGTTGACGAAGTATGTAGCGTTTTGTCGATATATTGCAATATATATTGATCTTTTGCAAAATGGCGCACTTCTAAAGTAAAGTTTCCAAAATTTGATGAAAAATCGTCAGAAAATTGTTAATAACGAATGAACTACGCCGCATAAAAAAAGAAAAAAATTCCACGTACTTCTGCAGGCGGGTATTTTTAAAGATGCAGTTCAACTTTCAAATGAATCAAATGCAAATTTTCCGGTGCAGTTTTCAGATAAACGTATTTAAAGTTTTAATACGAAACTACGATAAACAAATGTTAATAATCGTTATTTCATTATTTAACATTGTTTTAATGTTAATTTCAAGATACCTTCAATGATTATTAAATCTCATTATTAAATAGAGAATTGATTTCACATACGTTTATCACTTATAATTTTTTATTAACAAATTGAAAAAGTCATTTTCGGAGATCGAAAAAGTTGTAAAATATTTTTTTAAATGAAAATGGCCAGTACAAGTTTCCCATGTCCAATGAATATCCAATGAATAAAAAATTATTTTAACATATAAGAAAAAATTGTTAAAATTTACAGTTGATTTTATTCCATGTTTACCATGACACTAATTTATTTCTGGAAATGTACTTTTGTTGTATTAAAATGCGTGTTCTGTTTTGTTTAAAATTGTGAAAAATATCCAGGGACACTATCGATTCCAATAGATAACATTTTTGCACATGCATACAATTTTATCTTTTAATTTTCGGTGTCAACGGTAGTTAATTAATAGTTAAAAACTGCATCTGTTGATAATGAAATTTCCTAATCTAATAAGGGTGGATTTAATAATATCTACAAGTTTTCTAAATTTCGTCTTTCTCATAAACACTCTAAATATATGTTTAAAGCTATGCAGATTTAGTGCTACGTCATTTCTCAACTAAGTAACTTATTGAAATTAAGTAAAATATAAGTATTTTCATATTTAAAAAATTCTTTCGCTTTTAAATCTTGAAATAATGTCCATTTTTCCCCATCCCAAGTTAAATTTATATATGTAATTTTAAATTGAAAATTCTTTTTCTTTTAGAATGTTCCAGGCACACCAAAAGGCCCGCGCAGATTTAGTAATATATTTCGCAAGCAAAAACCGGCAACCGAAAATAACGTTTAACAGTAAGAAGATTATTAGTTAGACACATTTTGTATTTAAGTATGAGATTTGTACATTTAATAACCAGTATCGAGTGGGGTTAAATTATATCAGTTCGCAGGCTGAATGTGATTAATGGGTAAAACGCAGTTATAGTCTTTTTTTAACGATATGATAACTTGTAAATGAATGTAATGTTATTGTGTAATTTTATATTAAATATATAATAATTTTTTTTGCATAAATATGGTTGAAGATATTGCTTATATATTATCACGTAAACTTTATAATAACCAATCCATGTTAAATATTTTTATATTTAGAATATTGCTAAGAGTCCACGCATCGTTGGTCATACGAGAAAGACATAATGGTTGCATTCTCTTTTAGTTTTTTCTTGGTTCGGTAGAGTGAAAAGTACCCAGTCTCGATCACTGGACATTAACCGGCAGGAAGCGTTTTCAGTATAGACGCCACATTTTTAAGCCTTAAATATTTTTTTCGCGATTTTCTTCAATCAAGAATTATTTGTACAATAATCGAATCTTTATTATTAAATAGTTACTGAACATTATACATTGCACCTTCTTAAGAGTAATTTCTTTGATATGTGTCATTAATTACCCATTAATTTAAATTTTCATATTTGGCAGTTGGCATTCGATTCGATATGAACTTATAAATAAATTATAATAATTATATGTTTTGCAGAACGAAAATCTATACTTGAAAATTAATTTTAACGAAAAAGAAATTTAAGGTTTAAAAAACGAGGCGTCTATATATATGTACATATGTACTTACGATGCTTATATACTGAAAACCCTTCCCGCCGGGTGCTGAGAATGCCCAGTAATCAGGACTGGGGAATTTTCACTCAATCAGAAACTGAGAAATAACTATATGTAAAAGAGAACGCAACCAGAAGGTGGCGTTGCAAGCACACCGGAAGTTCCTTTCCAGTATCCGGCAGGCATTGAGGGTGCCGTCCCACCAAGCTCCGCTTCGCCGGCACCGGACCGCCGGACTACCGGCACCGGATCGCCGGACTGCCGGCAAAGGACCACCGGCACCGGATCGCCGGACTGCCGGCAGCGGTCCACGGGAATCCGGCGATCTGCCTTTCTATGGCGTCCTATATTTATATATACAATTACTCCATAAACACACAAAAATATGCATCAAACTTTTCTTACAAACAAG
>JAPYZR010004393.1:0-13423 GCA_030522945.1 Trichopria nigra | reverse complement strand
CTCGCGATTTTTTTTTTGTTTCGCAACTCGCGCTGTGCATCTCGAGTTAGCTATAGATTACTCGACCACTGCATTTTTATCAGTTTTTAAACGGTTTGTATCAAGGCGTGGCATTCCGAGCGATCTCTATAGTGATAATGGACGCAATTTCGTTGGCGCTGAA
Organism: Trichopria nigra; assembly: GCA_030522945.1. NCBI lineage: Eukaryota > Metazoa > Arthropoda > Insecta > Hymenoptera > Diapriidae > Trichopria > Trichopria nigra. Next base: position 13,260 of record JAPYZR010004393.1, on the reverse strand, counting down.
CGAGAACTTGTGCACGCGTTTACAAGCATCGCTAATGATCATACAGTCGCAACTCGACTAGCTAGTAACGGCACTCAGTGGCATTTCTTGCCCCCGTCCGCCCCTCACTTCGGCGGTTTGTGGGAAGCAGAAGTCAAAAGTGTTAAGTCGCATTTGTTAAAGATTGTTAACAACTCAACCCCAACATGGGATGAGTTTCAAACGTTACTATGTCAAAATGAGGCATGTCTCAATTCGCGGCTAATTGCACGATTAAGTGATGATCCCGATTGTTTCGACGCTTTGACCCCAGGTCATTTTCTTGTAGGCTCGCGTTGAAAACTGTACCGCTACCGTCTGTATTGAATTTGTCAGAAATGCGTTTATCTCGTTGGCAATTGTATCAGCGTATGCTCGAACAATTTTGGCGTCATTGGTCCCGTGACTATGTGCATACGCTTTAAACTCGCACTAAGTGGACGCAATCGCAATCGAATCTCGCGAAGGGCGATCTCGTTCTCGTAGAGAATGTGAATTTACCTACGTTCTGGAGTGTCACCCTGGTCGGGATTCTCGCGTCCGAGTAGTGACCGTAAAGACTGCGACTTCCACATTGAAACGGCCAATCACCAGACTCGTTAAATTGCCTGTGCGCGTACTCTTTAAAATCGTGAGTTCAGAAACTAACGTAGGTTAAGATTAGTTTTCGATTGTTGCGAATCCTTGGGATTCGCAAGGTGGCCAGTATATTGCGGATTGTATTCTTGTAAGTGCTCGCATCGAATCGGTACCGAGAAATTGAGCGTTTGCCGAAAATTCCCGAACCTCGATCGGGGATCGAAAATCGAATTCGCGTGTGTCGGGCTCCTTGTCGAGTTCAGTTCAGCGAAAGCTTCGATCGCGCACACATCGAACTCGCACACATCAGTGCAAATCTATTGTGTACTTCCTTGCCTCTACCTCGGAACTTTTCCAGCTCGTTTTCCGGCTACTTGCGAAAACCCTCTACAGTCCACTATTCGATTTCCAACAGCATAGAAAAAACAATATTATGCAAAGATACCTAAGAGGATTAACTCCAACAGAAGCAACGGGGTACTTATTATGGAAAGTTATAAGGCAACTAAAAACGACTAATTAAATTTATACCAGCTATCAGAAAACCATGCGATAAATGGGCCAGAACTGACGAGGAAAACGCTACAACATTTGCCAACCATCTAAGTAAGGTTTTTGAACCTCACTCGCGAACAGTTACTAAGGAAGAAGAAAAAACCTCTACTAGAAGCCTCTGGCATTGAAGACAACACGACAATAAAAACGGTCAAAATAAAGGAAGTAATCCAGATAATTAAATGTGCAACGGCTTGGAGCAGAGAAAAGAATTGGAGCAGAACCCAAAAGGGTAGGAACCCTTTGGACTTCATTCCACGCCAGCCGCATTTCAACGGCTGATTAACCGAGTCATTACACCGGAATTAGAGCCGCATGTCTTTGACTATCTTGACGACATTATAATCGTCACAACCACGTTCGCGGAACACGTGAAATTAATTAACGAAGTGCTGCGTCGATTAAAAGCGGACAATCTTTCCCCAAATTGGGATAAGTGCCAATTCGGACGTAAGCAGCTCAAATATCTTGGTCATGTGATAAGTAAAGATGGCATCGACACTGACCTCGAAAAGATTTTCGCAATAAGTACCATTCCGGCACCAACAAACGTTAAGGAACTTCAAAGATTCAAAGGTTTTGTGTCATGGTACCGTCGCTTCATCCCGAACGCTTCACAGGTCACCTCACCACTTAATAAATTACTTTCAAAGAAAAGTACTTGGGAGTGGGGAGAAGCGCAGCAACAGGCGTTTGAGAAAATTCGCGATACTCTCGTTTCAAGTCCAGTCTTGGCTTGTCCCGATTTCTCCCTACCATTCATACTCCAGACTGATGCGAGTAACGATGGTCTCGGAGCAGTTCTGATGCAGAACGTGGAGGGAAATGAATGGGTAATAGCGTATGCTAGCCGCACGCTGAATAAAGCTTAATGGAATTATTCAGCCACGGAGAAAGAATGTCCGGCTATTAAGTGGGAATTTGGAAAATGCGAGACTATCTCGAAGGATACCAATTCACTATCCTAACTGATCACCAGGCTTTGAATTGTCTAGAGAAAATTGATAGTCCGTCTGGCAGACTAGTGCGCTGGGCCATTGAGCGCAGTCAATGGGATTATATAATAAAATATCGTCGCGGCACCGAAAATGGTCTAGCTGACGAACTTTTCCGTCACCCAGTTAAGGTGAATACCATTAATTAAAATTATAAATGTACCTGGTATAATAGAATGTATCACGAAACCAGGGAACATCCGAGAGACAATCCCGAATACCAGATCCACGACGGAAAATTATACCGTCGAATACTGCATAAACTCGATTACAACGAGTGCAGTGAGGAAGAGAATTGGAAGCTGTGCGTGCCTAAGGATAATCGTGAGGAAGTGCTGAAGGAAGCACACGATGATCCAACCGCGGAACATCTAGGCGTAAGCAAGACACTCGTCCGTTTGGCCCGCCATTATTATTGGCCATATGGAACATATTGGTATGTTGCGCGAGGGTACAGCGCATGTCCGCAACTGTGAAAGTTGTCAAAAATATAAGTCTTCGCAACAGGTGCCAGCGGGCAAAATGCATGCGACCGATTTTAAAGAACCATGGGAAATGGTATCCATAGATTTAATCGGCCCGCTACCACGATCGCCCGCCGGTAATGTCTGGATATTGGTAATGCAGAATCGCCTTACCAAGTTGATCGAATTAACTCCACTTCGCAAAGCTTCCGGACATGCTGTTTCCGAAGCGCTCAAGCGCAAATAATTCTCCGGCATGGCTGCCCAGCAGCGGTTGTAAGCGACAACGTTCGCCAATTTGCAGGGCACGAGTTATAGGATTTATTGAGAAAATATAAAATATGTCACCGAAGGACTCCACCGTATACCCCGCAATGTAATCCAGTTGAGCGCGCAAATAAAGTCATCAAGACGATGATCGCGCAAAACACCGGAGCAAGACATAAAAAATGGGATATATTTCTTCCTGAAATTGCATTCGCTTACAATACGGCAGTGCATAATTCGACAGGTTATTCACCGGCATATTTATTAAGTACGATAAATAACGCAAATAATAGAAATACCGTAAACCAGGGGATTAACGCAAACAAGAGGATTACTACACACGATGCACTAATTGACGCAAATGAAGAAAATAATGTACGCAATAGGATTACCGCTAACAAGGCGCCGTTTGTCCTACATAATAGGGCCATTGCGAACAATGCACCGTTTAGTGTTAACAATACACGGATTACCTCTTCCATTCCGATGCAAAACGCAATAATTATCTGCGATCTCGAATTGGCATCGAACCCACTCTACGGGTTCAAAGAGATGTGGGCCGAGGTAACCGGGAAGTGCGAGGTCCGGGAAAATCGTCCGAGGCCACCACGAAACGTGACCGACGAACTCCTGTCCATCGACCAACGCATCCCGACCAGACCACGTATCATCACCCCGGCGGCGAAAACTACCCGGAGTATCCGAGAAACACGTCCGAAGCCACCGCCATGCCAACCAGCCCAGGACAAGGACAATGCCAGTACAAAATTCGTCCCGGTCGCTGCAATGTCAGCGAACCATCTCCAGGACCAGCGTCCGGCCGCAAGATGGTCATGGCCTCGCTCCCCGATGGAGACAAGGTGCAGGTACCCGAAAGGGTTCGAACGTACACGCTATGACGAGGGGGATACCGGCAAAGGATTCGCCTCAACAAGTGAGGGGATGTCCGATTCGCGGGTCCCCTGCAAGAAGGTAAGTGTACGCAGGTCACCCGCTTCCAAAACGAGGGGGGAGTGCAACGAGAGAGACGTTGCCGTCCTTCCTCGTTGCCGATATCTCCAGCCGCAAAATAATCGAAAACTGGCGCCGAGTGCTTCACAATCCCGCCAGATGTAGGAAAGCGGCCGAGTGGGAACTTCCAGCCTTCGCGCTCGAGCTTCTCCCCACTCGGGGCAATATATGCGGCCGCGAGAGCCGTGGAAAGGCAGTCGTCGCTAAGGTGCGGACTACTTCACCTCGTGCTTTCACGTGGTGAATTGCGAAGCGCCGTCGACGTCTCAGAATTCTTGCTTTGCTCGTAATTCTACGAGGCAAGTATTCTGAGCCTGCTTCCCGTTCTCCGACTCCTACGCTACCCTTAGCCACTCCGATTCAGCTGCTCGTAATTATACGAGCTGAATAGGAGGCTGAAAGGTAATAGGGTGCTTACACGGGGCAAACCCTGTTCCATCCCTTAGCCGATCCGTCCGCTATCCGCTCGCACCTTCGCCATTCCCTTCAGAAGCTCGTGATTACACGTACTGAAGTCGTAAAGGTGACGTCAAGGTGACCGTCAAGTACATCCTTGCGTTGCTCGTAATTATACGAGGCAAGCGATATACCGGACATAACCGTCCATTCCAAATCCGCCCGTCCGACCGTGGGACTGGAACCAGAAGTGGTCCATCCCAACATCCGAGGTGAAAGCTCACCTATTTCGAGTAACCCCCGGTTACTACCGTCCGATCCGCAGAGCCGTCTCTCAGGCTCAGGGTGAAAAAGCCACCCCCGTCCGTAAAACTACCCTTAACCGATAAAGGGTCGCGCAGTTAAAAAATTCCGACGTGGAAGAAAATTCCCAACCGCCGGGAATCCGCTCGAAATAAAGGAAATATTTATTCTTTGTTTCTATCCAGATAAAGGTCTAGAATAAGCTGGCACCGGCTGCAAATCGCCCTGGTCCACTGGCATCGCCGGTTGCAATCCGCTCGGTCCAAACTATCAGCGATTACTGGTTATCCGTCAACGCAGAGGATATAAATGCTATCCCGTGGATAACAGGCTGTAACTGAATAAATGTAAAGTTAAATGGATTGTCTTGAAACCTCTCGTGTCATTACTGAACTACACCTCTCCCCGCTATCCTTACCCTGGTACTGAGTATATCCGGCAACGGAGAAGTATCAACGGCTGCAGCGAGAAACCCACCGTTACAAATGTATTAATAACTAATAATACCCGGGATATGATAACATCACAGGCCAAATGGTAAAAGAATGACCAAATATAGCAATACGTTTATTAATGATAATAATGAATGCATGCTTTCGTCTACGCCGCTTTCCCAAGCAGTGAAAACTGGCAGAAATAATCTTAATATCCAAACCTGGAAAAGAGGCCGAACTCGTGAATGCGTACAGAACTATAAGGCTTCTGCCGGTGCTATCTGCGAAAAACTAATCCTATCCAGAAACAACCAAATAATTACTGACAACAAACTATTACCAGATCACCAATTTCGTTTTAGATTTAAGCACTCAACCATAGAATAGGTAAATAGAATAGTATCATCAGCAAGAAGTTCCATAGAAGAATCGAAATACTGCAATATTCTTAAACATTGCACAGGCTTTTGGTAATGTGTGCATGAAGGATTACTGAATAAAATTAGGAAGTGCTTCCCAACGCCAACATACGAGCTGATTTAGTCGTATCTAGAGGATAGAACGATCGAAATCAAAGTAAACACGCACAAAACAAAACCGTAACAAATTAAATCAGGAGTACCCCAGGGCAGTGTCCTAGGGTACTCCCAATAATATCGTCAACGCCCCGTGGTTCGTAACAAATGAAATCATTCGTAATTATCTGCAAATACCATCAGTCAAAGAAAAAATAAAGAGTTGTTAGAAAAAATACACAAATAGATTACAAAATCATCCCAATCAACTTATACATAATCTACTAAGAACGTCAATCAAGAGTACTAGACTCAGGAAACGTATACTTCTACAAGATCAGAACATATTTAGTGCAAAAGTTATTCTCGATACAAAATTTACAAATTATATTTATTTTTTCTCCTTTTCTTTATAAACTAAGTATTAAATACGTAACAAAACCAAATTATAATACTCGCTGGAGTATTTCTAATGAAACACACAGTAACAAGAATTTGCTTATTGCTAAAAAAGATACAGATTGTAAATAAAAAATCGGAGTTAAAGAGAAAACCAAAAAATTCAAGGTGTCTCTGCATGAGACCATTTGCGTTCGAGATGACAATTTTTATACTGCTCATTTTGAAATCTTACTTACGAGGACGATTAGTAGGTTTATCATAGTATCCTTTCTTTGCATTAACTGCTCCGTCATTTGTTCAAGTTTCAAGTATTATTTCTGTTTAGTTTATGTTTTTACTCTGCACTGTGTTTGCTTGTACGTCTATATATTGCTTTGGTTTGCCATTAACTGAGCGTATGAGAAGTTTAAATTGTAAAATAAAAAATACCTTATTAGCAGTCTTCTTACCAATGTAAATATTTTACGTATGAGAAGTTTGGCCTTTTTTATGGGACTGCCATTGGTTAAATGATTTTCACGCATTTCGGTCCATTGAAGCAGTAGTCTTTTGTGTATCGATATTCTTGATAGTTATGGCATTGTGGAATTTCTCTTTTAACATTTGGTTCTTCAAATTTTATTATCGTATGTAATAGTTAGTTTACTTTATAGATATAATGGTTGTTTGGTTTTATTTCCCACTCGACTGTAAATAACGGTAGTGGTGCTCTTCTATGGCACTTTTTAATTCCTCAATATCACTTAAACCCGCGTTCAGGGATGTTCTTGGTTCGGCCAACCTGCGGGTAAGTAACAAGACTCCCATGTGAGCGCGTGCAAAAGGCCACCACCAAAAAAGGATAGATGAAACCCGTGAGGATGGCGCTGGATAACGGTTCTTGGGATGGAAACACAAGACAGGGTGGTTGCTAATTTTCTGCGCGAACAAAGACACCCTACGTTTTCATTGACCCAGATCGTGAAATGACAACGTACGGAATCTTACCCCATGGGAGGACTTACAGCTGAGTGTTCTCGGCGAAGACGAACTCACAAAACCAAATATAGAAGTCGTATGGATCGACGGTACGGAAGAAGAACTGATTGAAGGTGCAGAACAAAGGACTGCATACTGAGAACTGGAGGATTCTAAGTAGGAAGGTGGAAGACAGGGCACAGTATCTTACTGTGGCCTTCGACGACGCCTCCCGTGATACTCTACTACTGAGAATAAAAAAGTACGCCCAAAATACAGAAGAAGAGATGGAGGTTGACCAACAAACCTCCAAGGAGTCCTCCCAGGAGACCAGGAAATAGAAGCGAGTGGTGAGTGTGTATATAACCAAGCCGATATTCCCTCTACGTCCAAAGAAACGTAATCGCTGAAATAAATTTGGTCCAGATGAACCTCCATCACGCGGAAGCCGCATCGGATAAGCTGTGTAGGGGATTTGCATAAAAGCCCACCTTGATGTGGCGTTGATATAGGAGCCCGGGATTAAGCGAAAAGGAATTCCTGGAAGAAGGTTTGCGAGGATATAAACTTCAGAATACAGAGAGTTGAGAACAACCCGTAACAACTTAGGATTTCTCAGAACACCTAATGGTATATATTATATTTTTATTTATATATTTATACCGAAAGTGAAAAAGAGACGTTGTTACTATTAGCAAAAGCACACTTCCCGGAATCGGTAACTAGAGAAGAGGGTGGTCTCGAAACCAGATTGGTAGAGTTGGTCAATAAAAGGCCGATGAATGCCGACGGGAAGAGGGCCGCTTAAATCTGTAAACCAAATATAGTGATATGGGCCGTAAACTCATTCAAACCAAATAAAACAAATGTAGTTATCAATCCTCCGTACCACGGTGTTAAGATGGTAATTGGCGTTTCGTTTATAAATAAAAACGACATATATCTAGAGACTGTAGGGCGTATAAGGTAGGTTCCTACTACAGATGTCTTACTGACGCGTCTAGTAATAGTACTGAGACGAAACGCCAATTAACATCTTAATACAGTGATTCGGAGTATCGATAACTACATTTTCTATAATTAAATTTGTAATTAAAATTGTAATATATTTTATCGATAAAAACTAGGGGCTCCGCTCCCTGGACCCCGTGGCGCGCTATCGCGCGTAGCTCGCTATGCTCGCAAGATTGACCGTGTTCGGCCCTTCAGGACTCATTGACGAAACAGACTTTGCGACTGCGGCCTTCGGCCGCACGCACTGCGAGTGCCATAAGTTTATGGATTTAATTGATATGTCAATTCACGTTTGCTCCATACACATCCACACAATTCCATTGATAACATATGAAGCTGAAATGTATTAATTATTTCTATTTCCATATAGATTAATGTGCTTCTTTTTATATGTTTGTGTTATAAAATTCAAAATAAACATTTTCAAAACTTCTCCCATTCACCGTATATTGGACGAAATATTGCCTTAAGATATAACGATGAAATTAACATGCCAAGTAACATCCCAAAAACTTGCGAAAATGTTTTTGGATCATCCTCCCTCCATTTTATATATCCCAAAAATATAATCAGATCTAAGATCGGCCGAAACACACATTTGAAAACAAAAATTAGGGGCTTGGTCCCGGCAGATTTTGGCCGCCAACTTCACCGGGGGCATGGTCCCCTGGACCCCAGTGCGCTTCGCTCGCAATTTTTGTCACTAAATTTAGAAATATATGGAAGTTTAAAGCTTATCAAGAAAATTTTGTTTGTTCACTTCCCCCCATTTTAGTATTTATATATCCCAAAATCTAATCAGTTCTAAGTTCAGCCAAAACATTCCTTTGAAAAAATGTGGAATAGATGGGAACACTACTTCAAACACACACACATACATACATACATAACTCCGCTAAGCCGGTCCCAAGCCCGGGGCCTCGCTCCACAAGAGGCGAGGAAGGAGGAGGGGGAGGAGTAACAACCTCATGAAAAAACCTTGGTACATCTGACCCGGATGTTAGCACCTTGTAAGGGTCCCTGCCTAGGGTACAGGCTAGGGGAAGGAACCCCGAATATAAACCAAGTATGGATACTGAGTTAAACACAACACTACCCCAAGCGGACATGGCTTCACAGCCCAATCCCGCCGTCGGTTCCTATCGGGTGAAAGCCCCGGTGGCCGGTGCTGGCCCCACGGATTTTTTTTTTTGGGAGCGGGGGGGGGGGGCAAACTCACGAACAAGTTGCGGGGGTTAATCACTCGGCCTCAGTAGCAACAGAAGCTACAAGCGACGAGTGCCCGAGTCAAGTTTATCCTGGACAAAAAGAACATCCATATGGAGCTCATAAGTATGGTTGTGGGTCAGACTGTAAAACAGCATTATGCTGTGTCTCGCCCATTGTACAGATAAGTTTTGTGAAATAAAGACGATTATTATTATTATTATTATTATTATTATGGCTAGGACCACGATTAGGGCCTTGAAGATATACAGTAAGGCCCGGCTGAAAGCTACGAAGCGTGCGGCGAACTCCCGCCAGGATGGGATGAGTTAAATCTCTCCTATCTTTAGTAAAACAACCGACAGGAACAAGCGAGAGACCAGATCGCCCTCGAAAACGCCACCAAACAACAAAACGGCGAGGAAAGAGGCAGCGGATGAAGAGCTGCCATCCCCTGCGGGTAACACCGAGGAGCAGCAAGCCCAGTCGAAAATCTCCGACTGGGTTACCATATTGAAGAGGGGTGCAGTGAAGAAGAAAGGAGATCTGAAGATGAAGGAGAAAGAAGAGGATAAGAGGAAAGGAAAGGAGAAGGGACAGGAGAAAAAGAGTGGGCAGGAGCATCCTACGGGGAATGTCGGGCAGCGAAATAGGGAGTTGCCAAAGCCTAAGATAGACCTGTGGCGCCCTCGCCCCGATGCCATCAAGATTAAGGTATCGGAGGGGATGTCGTATGTCGATATTCTCCGGAAGATGAGATCAACATCCTAACTCCAAACTGTAGGAGAAAAGGTGACGAGCATCCGGCGCACCAAAACAGGAGAGTGCATATTTTACAACAATGTCAAGAAAGACAGTCTTGCTTTGTTCGTGGACGATGGACTTATTGCATGCAAGACGGTAGCTGTGTTCGGTGATGTGATGCAGCACATGCATGCTGTCGTGGAATATGTCTTCTACAAGTTTGCGTGCCATGTCCGAGTCAGTTCCTAATAAGCCGCGCATAGAATAGCCTGTGGTAATCTGCAATAAAGTAGAGAATTAAGTGACCCTTTCTCATTGGTGTTCTCCCTAATTCCTTTCCTCACAGTTAGACTGAATCTCATTATGGCAGGGCAAATGTAATAACGGTTTCACATCTAACCCTGAATATTATTCCTTTCTGTATTCCTTTTAAGAGGTTATGGTTTTTTTTATTTTAAAATGGCCCAGATGGCGTTTTAACAAAGTGCAGGGATAATAATTAAAGTAATAAAAAAAGGTTTCTGCGTATATATTGTGACAACACCCTTATAAAATTGCTCTATAGACTCTCGACCTATTCTCTCGAACCCGTCGTCGCCGCTCGCAACCGCCCTCGGAACGCACACACAACCTAACCTGATTCACTGGGGTCACAAAAACCAAGCGACATGCTAGATAGAAGTAAGGGCGCCAGGTATACCGGAGCATACCGAATTTATAGGCGCGTCGCCCGGCGATGGTGTGCCCGCTATGCTCAGTCCCGATATTCAATCGGCACGGGGGAGGGCGATTGAATGTCGGGGACGAACTCACTCACGCGTACGCGACGGTCACAGCCAACGAGGACGGGTATTCTACTATTTCGCACGTGAACTAACATAACGAAATTACCTCAATTACGCGTACCACAACAAATTTTTGGTTGCCCCTTAGGGGCCAGGAGCCTTCGAAAAAAATAAACAAAAATACCGTAGCACTTCCACAGCGGGTGCCCTTATCCTGCCACCACGTGGCCGATAAACAAAATAAAATACATACAGAAAAGACTGGCGCGCTCGCACCTGTATGGTGCCGGTAACCCTCTATATACTGTATCACAAACATCCTACTGTACGCCTGCCTCCTTTCTCCCATACGTTACCCGCGTCTCAAGACAATCTCGCTGCCTCTAGCCTATCCATGCGGCTTACACTTACGCTAACCTCCATTTATCGCATCGATAGCAACTAAATACCTAACCTTACTTTTCCCCCTTTTCCGGGAGCGTTCTAATTAAAAAGGTAACGGTAACCACTCTCTCGTCTCTTCCAAAACAAAAACAAAACAAAGATTATTTAATTGTCGTGGAAGTCGAACTTCCCAGAATCGAGAGCCATATTAATAATTACTTCTGAGCTTACTTTTAGCACAGATATTAAAATTGTCTTTAACAAAAACGGTAGCCACTTTGAAGTTTCGATATAGACATGGAAGTTGACCTTCCGCGACGCGAGAACCATCATTATGATTAATAATTAATTAATTGATTAATCCCCACGATTTCGCGGTTTCTTCTAAATTTACGCATACAAAAAAAAAACACTTCCGAGGCACTTTTGATCGCGCACGCGAGCGAGAACACTTTTTAGTACGAGTCCCGGAAGTCGACCAATAATTTACTAAAACGAGGCCGACGCCAAATTATTTATTTCAGACCGCAAGGGAAGTACAAAATTGATCAAAACTTTTTTTCAAAATGTGGCTATGGGAGGGTAATTTTACGCAACATATAAAATCCCTCAATAATATTCCAGTTAAAATCGTGTAAAATTAATTGGTAATCTGTATAGTTCTATTACTCTCCAAAGTTACCCAAATTTACGCAAACGTACATACACGTTCTCTTCTACTTTCGAAATTTTGTACGCTACATTTTGACCAAAATATTGTCGGCGTACATTTTCTGTATTTCTCATTGCAGTTCATTCGCATGACCGTTATAGTTCCGAAACACTTCAGGTTCGTTGTATTCCACGCTGATTGCTATCAGGGACGTGCGTCCGAAGCCTTGCCTCCGCGGTAAGATTCTGATAAATACCATTGCAACAATTGTAGTATAATTTCCATTACATGATAATACAAAATTGTTTAATTTGCCTGTAAATATGTAATAACTTAAATTACAACTTTAATATTTTATGCATCATGAATTTTAATAATTACCCTTCTTTCCGCATTTTGCAGAGCCTGAATTCTAATCGGCCAATATTATACGAGGTAAGAAGTCATCACAGTTAGATATCAGTGCTGTACACGTCGACTTATCCCTCCAAAATATTGAACAAGTTTATGTAAAATTCCAAAATTCTTCATTTAAACAAACAAATTAAATAATAAAAGAGAAATACCGACCAAAATAACCTTAATAATTAAGTTTAAGCACATGAAGAGGCCAATGCTCGTTGAAACGTAGGGCACAAATAAACTAATTATTGGAACCTAATTTGGCCATTACTTTTTTTTTATTATTTATTCAACCACACTTCGTTTTAACATATCTACTTTATAATAAACATTATAATGACAGCTACCGTTACTTTTTTCTAACCTATAAGCTTTAAAAAATGGGACCAGAAAAATGGATAGAAGTTATATTCTGTTTCACAAGTGTTTTATAAAAAACAAAACAAAACAAAACAAAACAAACTGAAAAGAATAAACAAAGAGTATTTTTAGATATAATAGGTATAGATTTATAGGGTATAACTAACGATTTATGTAATCGCGTAATTTCGCCAATCGTGATACAATAATTGTGCAAATAATATTGTCACTTATGTATGTCACAGAGAAAACGTCAACGGCAACGACGTATGAAAGAAGCGAGTAGCAACCAAAAACGTCCACCTCGGAACATCCTCGTCATCGGCGGATTCGACGACGACGAAAATATTCTACTCGACCATCTACTAATGGTAATTCATTACACAAAATTGCAATACAGTAAAACGAAAAAAATACGCATCGCGAAATATTGACGAACTTAATTATTGTCATCACTTATTAAGAGACCTAGTTATTGATAAGTATATTGAAAATATTTTTAATTATTTTAATATATTATTGAACCTAATTGCAGGATAAGTAATTATGTTGTTCTTATAACGAAAACAAGTCTTAGTAACAAAGCTTAAGCTCTCAGTCTTTTCGAGTTTGCTTGAATTACAAGTACATTTAGAACATCGTTTATTTTCAGTTCATTATTTCAGTTATTTATATAAAAATATGTACGTCCGCTTCTTAATGTCTCGCGCCGGCTGTAGACGCGTTTACATCGCGCTCTATGCTAATAATCGGCTATATAATAATAATAATAATAATAATTTATTTACTTTACGCTTTGGGTTTAAACCCCTTTAAG